>JAQFZG010000932.1:0-25234 GCA_034695465.1 Entomobrya nicoleti | reverse complement strand
AGTTTCATGATTTTATTTGTCAGTTGCTGAACAGACCACGTTCTCAGTCGCAGTTGAGCATGAGAACTGATAAGTTGCCATCTTGTCATATTTTCTTTTAAACCAAGTCTTATCGCCAAGAGACAGGCTATTTTGTTTACTCTGATTAGTATGCATACATATTTTTAATGATACATAATGCAAATATGCTCGTTAAAAAATTTCGTTTCAACTTTTATCTTAAAATAAAAACTAATTATGTCACAAATATCAGCGTTCTCATTTTAAAGTTGCGTGTTTTTTGTAGAAAGTTGTCCTGTCTAAAAATGTCAGCAGATTGTGACCACCACAAATTCTACAAAATTTGTTTACAAAATGCCATAATTTATGCTACGAAACTGTGTGATGTACAAAAAAATGCACTCAACGTTTGTAAGCTTGGGAATGTACATTTTAATTGAGTTTGTCAGGAAAGTTTGGATATTGATTCATATTATTTATTATTCAAGCTATAAATATATAGTGAATAATAAGTAAACATTTATTACCAATTTAATCTCAAAACTCAACTGCTATTAAAAAAACATTACTTATATGGACATTTCATAAATTTTCCCGCAACAAGTTTTTTTTTGTTTCAGACTTGATAGTCAGATCATGCATAATCTCTTCTCATCCACGTATAGTTAATGGTAGTTTTTTTAAGAACATTGTCAAATTTTCATTATTATTTCATTTTACATGAAAGCATCTCTCATCCATCATTTTCGTTCCCTTCCCCAAAAACCTAGAATTATTTCGGACGCCCTGTCAGCAATCATATACACAGCTGCATTTAAATTACTATTAGGAATCTCAGGAATTATGGATGCATCCACTACACGTAGTCCCTTTGTATTGAGAACTCTGTAATTTAATTAACACAAATTTCGTATTTTTAAATGTTAAACTATATACACTAGTAAATCATTATATATTTAACCTTAATTTGGAATCCACTACAGCCTTTGGATCATTTTCAGCTTTTCCCATGGCACAAGTACCCGACTGATGATAAACAGTTAATGTCCAGTGGCGAGCAAAACACTCATAGTTTTCCATACTCTTCAATGGAAAGTTTTCACATCCGGACAAATGTCTATTTATCAAGTGAGCATCCAGTTTTTGAAATGCTTTGGTCGTTTCTACCATAGTTATTGTAAAATTCATACCTAAAGTTAAAATTAAATCAATAAATTATCCTCAAATTTTAAAGTTTAGAACAAATATTGATAATACTAAATACATATTTAAAACTCACCTTCAGCAATAACTTTTATATCATCCGGGTGACTAAAATATTTAGGATCCAATATTGGTTTATCCTGTGGATTATCCCTAGCTAGTCTCATTTCCCCACGAGACTTTGGCTTCCCAAGCATCACATTTATAAAAAATGCATCCTTTTTTTCAATGCCTTCCACTCGGGATCTCATATAACCGTCGTTAAAACTAAACGTTTTTTCGAGTATAGATGGAAATTGTGGGTTCATTGGTAAAAATGCCAATTGAATATCAGGTGATATCACAGAGGAGGATTTCTTTTCGTCCAACGCTAATGAGCTGTAAATATAGCCGACTCCATTGACCATCATTGGATTGGACATTACACCAGTACCGTTGTGCGTGTATTTTGTTAAGGTGTCAATTGTGATATCTTTGGGTATATTGTACGATAGTCCGGTAGTATTCAGGATAAATGGACCGAAATTTACCATCACGTGATCTTGAAGATTTTGGCCGACGGGGAGATCAACAAGTGATTCTATCTGGAATTTAACCAAGTTATAAATATCGGATTGATAACAAAATGTCGTTAAGAGCTTAATGAAGTATATAGTTAAATGTTAAGGTAAATTATGATTCGTACCCCAACGTCTTCCAAATGTCTTTTTGGACCGACCCCCGACAACATCAGTAATTTTGGCGTGTCTATTGCTCCAGCTGATAGAATTACTTCATTTTTAGCTTTCACAAAGCGATTCACTCCGTGTCGTTTAAATTCCACTCCAACAGCTCTTCGGTTTTCATTAAACTGTATTTTAAAAGCTCTAGCGTATCGGTAAATTCTGAGATTTCTTCTATGCAAAACTGGTTTAACAAATGCAGTGAAGGCGTCATGGCGATAGCCGTTTTTTATTGTGAAGTCCATTGGGCTGAAAGCTTTAAAAACTTTTTTTTCAACATAAATTAGCTATACACATTTATAAAACCCGGAGAAGTAGTTTAACTTACCAGCTTCTTGAGCCCCATTAACATCTTTAGTTGGATAGCCCATTTCCCGACTAGCTTCCAGAAACTCCGGCAATAATTTTTGTTCACTTGATGGGGCGACATAAACGCCATCCTCCCTTGAATGCCATTTTTCTTTTAAAAAATGTATCCATTATGTTAATTTCATGGATGTGGAATATTAATTAAGATAATTACATTCATTATGCATACCATCCCAAAATTCACCATGGTAGTCCTCAATATTCTTAAAATTCCTAAGAATACTATCAAATTTCCAACCATCATCTCCAGATAACTCAGCCCATTTGTCATAATCGTTTTTATTTCCTCGCTGGAAAAACATACAGTTTAGGTTACTCGAGCCTCCCAGTCCTTTTCCTCTGGGCCAAAAGCTACTCTACTAAATAATATTACATGAAGTATTACTTTTCCAAAACATAATTATACATTTGCATGTCTGTTTATCTACCTGATTTTTTAGAGCCAAACATGCGTTATGTTGAGGAACGGTATAATAATCATAATCCACCTGAGGCGTGTGTAATATCGCTGAGAAAAATAGTGGAACTGATTGCATTGGATTGGGATTACCTCCAGCTTCTAACAGAAGTACACTATATTTTCCGTTTGCTGTAAACCGGTTGGCAAGTACTGAGCCAGCAGACCCACCTCCCACTAAAATACCCAAATTTATTTATTTTTTCCATTTTTTGTAGTATTTATGTTTTGTTAAACTTACCAATTACAAAATCAAATTCCTCCACATCACTCTTATAATATTGGAAACGTTGGTCTCGTTGGTAATCTACATACTCGTCTACAAATCCATACAGTAATACAGCTATAGGAACAGCACTAAATAAAACTAAGGCAAGTGGTGATAATGCCTGATTTATGTCAAATAGCCTTGCCATATTTTTACTTCTGGAACTTTCGAGCCAGCTTAAAATAAGAACATGCACCAATGAAGCTATATTTAATACTGAGAGGTTTTGTTGATATATTTAAACATACAAGTCAGTTTTGACTTTATAAGAATAATGGATAAATAATAAAGATGCACCAAAAGAATAAATTATGTATTTCATGACATTTTTTCCAATTAGAAAAAATATAGACTGCGTTTTTTGGTTTTAAACCCGTTGAAAAAAATTAAGTTCCAATGAATATGCATAAATTATGCCATGCTAATAAATCCCGAGCCGTCCTATCCCAATCTTTTAATATTGAGGTAGTAGAAGATTTAAAAAAGTCTCCAGTCACCTATATATTTTTTAAACCATGCCATCGTCATTTTTATGCGCTATTTATACCATGAAAACCAGTTTTGCAAGAATTTAAGCTAGCTTCCACTGCATTTTTGTCAATGTTTCTGTGTTAGTTGAAGTGTGTGATGCTGCTTATAATCACAATCACGGATTAACTAAACCTGTTATTTTTGTTCCAGTGCCTCAGAGAGAAGCATAAAAGATTTGTCTAGCAATTGTCTGTAAATTATAATGAATGAATATTGATAGTGGATAAAACCGAATAAGATTTTTTTAGATTTTTTTTAGATTTTTTCAATGAAGATAATTTGATACTGTTGTGACTAGGATTCGGATGTGACAAAATTTGCATTACACACGTGAATCCAATCTACTTCAAGTCTAAAATCGTTATCTAAATCGTATGCATTTATCAAGTTTATCATATGTTACTGCAGCTACACCATAACTTTTTTTCAAACTTTGTACCACATACGCATTCGTATCAAACTTGACTCGACTAAAAATTAAAACGGGTTTATTCCTACTTTTGACAACATCAAAGTTTGTCTCAATTTTCCAATTATCTGTTCTGATTTAATGTCCAATTTTTTTCGTAGTCTCTTGGTGTTTAGAACAAGGAATAAATAATTTCAGGCTTCATAGTTTTAAGAACTAATGCGTCAAATAATTGTAATGTTCAGTTGTGAAAAAGACTCACACGAAAAAGTAGCGTGAACTTAAGATTTTAAACATTTGGTTTGTCTGCCAGACATTACACCAGTATTCTCAATTTTTTAATCCAGAAAGTATTGAAAATAGCAAGCTTATATAATCTGGTGAAATGCCACTTATAATTAATTTATTAGGTAAGAGTAGTGTATAGAAAATATATAATTAGGAAAGAAAAATAATTAACAGCATCATAAAAACCAGGATGGTATAATTTTTTAAACTTTACAAAAAATGCATGAGATTACTAGGGAAGTCATGGTCCGGTGTGCTGGCAAATCTTGGTACTAATTGCTTTGCGAAATGGGCTTATGAAAGGTGTCATGACGATTTCCGTCTTTGGTTTTAGAGATTTTTCATGAAAGTTTAAAACATTACATCGTTCTATTAATTTGATTTACAATTCAATTACCTGCTTCTTTAAACTTATTGACTTCTTTCTTCGGATATCACAATTAACGACAAGCTGCCATAAATTCGGATGATTTTGTTAACTTGATGGAGCGAAATAAGCAGCATTTCTTTTCTGTAGCCCTTTTTTCGTAAAAAAGATGCCGTAATGTAAACTGTAAATTAGTGCGATGGAATTGTATTCCAATAAATGTTTTTAGCAGCCATTCCACATCATTTCCGAAAGACCAATTGTGAGCCCAACTTTCCTGACAATTACCTGGTAGTCTTGCATACACTGGCTTTTGCAGATAGTTTGCATACTTTTACCAAAATTCATACTGCATTGCAGTAATAGTATTAGCATTAAATAAATCTAATGCAACAGGTGCATTTGCCTGCTTTATTTCAAAACGGCTTATTACATTTCAAATCCAAGAATTTTCGGATCGGGTAAATTTGAGAACGAACACAAATGGAGCTGTATTGAATACTGACAAGTTTTGTTGGTATATTTGGACAAGTCTGTTGTCACATTACAACAAAAGATGACGACAACTTATTAGAGAACGTTATGAGAACAAAGTTGTTTCGTTTCCCAGCATTTATTTTAAAGTTTGACAAAATTCCAGCCAGAAAATTCTTTAGTGGTAAAACCACTGAACAAATTTAAGGTTGTAATACAATTGCGATAAATGTACGTGCTAGATGTAATACTAATAATTCCAGAATCCGCCTACTCAAATATATACGCAGTGAGTTATATAATCGTCATTTTTTACAGATCAGTAATACCATGAGAACCAGTTTCGTCATTTAATTAATGCAGCTTCCACTTCCATTTTTATCGCAGCCATTAAGTAATAAATCAAGTATAAGTTCTTTCTTTATCGGTGCAGTCATGGTTTAGTTTAAAAAAAAGTCTCAAGTGCATCACTGAGCAGAATTAAAATAACAATTTGTATTCAGAATGGCTGCAGATTAGACATAACGAATTTTATTAATACACGATAGAAACCAAAGTTGTTGATGTAGATTTAATTTAGATGATTCCATGTGAAATACATTTTTCCTACAGACTTTCAATTATATTTTTGTACATGATTTATGTGGTGAGCTGCATGCACAATATTTAAATCAAACCAATACCAGATATTGCGTAACTATCTCATTACTGCTCTTTATACGACACTGACACTTGAGATGTATTTTAAGTTTTGAGAAAAACCACTTCACGAAAAATTCAGACTTTTCTAAAAATATATTCTCTCCGCCTGGGAAAAAGTGCTGTCCACCAGATTTCACATTTTTAATTCCAGAAACGGCTGACAATACCAGGCTAGTGTTACCTGATAAAGTATCACATTTAACAACTTTATTAGCGAACATGGAAATGTAGAGAATTTCATCACAAAAAATAATTGGCTGCATTAAATCTAACAAAAATGGTATAAAGTAAGAAAAAAATCAAAAGTAATAAGCTGACGTGAGTTGGATCTACTTTATTCAAATTATGTGAACCTTTTCAGAATGCTGATTTGTGTGACTGATTTGTTGAAAGACGACAAGATAAATCTTGTTAGGGTAGGTAATGCACTTCAATATAGAGTGGATAATAGTTAGCAAGGCCCGAAAATTAACATTATATGAATCATGAAAACCATGTTTACCTACTGAATTAATTAAGATTAATTGATAATTTTGTAACATGCATGCAACATTTTAAACAAACCTTCGTTGTAGAATGCAGTTTTTTTCAATTTCTAGAATGCTAAGTTCAAAAAAAAATTAAAGCCGGTTTTGGTGCTAGATTGCACATTGCGTTACTTGTTACATATTTATGTGCTAAAGAATTAAACACGCAGATATATAACAGATATAAATCGCTCGAATAAATTACCTTCCAGTTTTAAAATATTATGAATCCACAACATGGAAGTCGGCAGTTATATTATGTATATTGGCTAAACAAGGTTAGCTACCTGAAAAAAGACTGCATCATTTAGTACCTGATCACGGCAGTAAGATTTTTTTCTGTAATTTGTTACGTTGTCATGTTTTTAGATCAAACCTTTTCCATGTCATCCGTTAAAAAAATTATTAGTGAGAAAATTAACACTCGGCTTTACAGCCGTGTGAATAAATTTTATTGAGCTGAAAAGTCATGTATACATTTATCTGATCAACTAAATGCTTCCTGCGACAATAATTTATTCAATTTAAGACTTCAACAATGTACTCCATGTCATGTCTGCTGCGAACCGCAGACCCTATATAAAAACATGTTGAGAATGCCTGTGTAAGAAGTGTGCAGTTTGATTTTCCGAAACTAACATTGTTTTTCTTTGTCTGGTCTTGACCAAGTATTGATAAATTTACTGCTCAGATTGATTTAAATCATACAACCGAGTTTTAAATTTTCATCAGAACTCATTTGACTTTAGCAAAATCTACATTTGCAACGTCTCAAACAAAACTAGGATGGCTGGTAAGAAAATTTAATTTAAGTGTGAAGATATCTTATTTAAATTTTAAAAGGTATTTTGAATTTTAAGGTTTGAAGGAATTAATGAAAGCTTAACGTGTAAAGTAAACCTATTATATTTTGTGCAAAATATTTTGTGTCTTAAGTATTTATGAAAACCTTTAAAAAAATGATGTGAAAAAAACTTTGGGCTTAATAATAATAATCATATCAGTAAACCAATCCTGAATACAATAATACCAAAACTGTCCGACTGTTTATAGAACTACGTGACCACCTAGCGGAAATGAAATATATGCCGTGTTCCAAGGGTACAAATTTGATTTATATTTTTTGTGTTGTTTGATAGGGATCAAGGAGCAAGTTTGGGTGACTTCTGCAGTAAATGAAAAGGATGTGGAAGCAGCGCTTGTCACATGTTATTCTTTAAGAAGAGTCTACACAAGTCGTAAAGTTGCCGTTATTGCCTCTCACAACCTTTCTTTCCGTTCTAGGTATGTAACAGAAATATATTTTACAAGTTCTTACAATTAGCAGATTATTTAATTTTTTTATTCAGACAAGCGCTCGCGCATGGATTCGATTTCATTTTCTACCTGGAAGAAGACTTAAACGTTGCTCAGTTGGACCTTGAAGATTTTGCAAAAGTGTACTCGTTTTTTGCCTTTAAATCTTTTGATGCCTGTGTTTTCGTTTCTCCCTTGATGCTGGCTTTAAAGAATTGTGACGACATTTTCTCCGAGGAAACTGAAAGTATTGTGATGGGACGTTCTGGAATAAATGCGTTTGTATTTTTGTTTAAGCCGTCTACTGAAAATTTTAATACAATCACTGCAGGATTAAAAGATTTTAGCAAAGATGGTAAGTATACAAATTTATATAAAAACTGAACCGATTCTTCTGTAAAAGGGCATAGCTCCCTTGTTGGTTTTGAATGATTGCTTTATTTACTGTGTTTCATTCAATAGGCATGAGAAATGGACAAAATTTTAACATTTGGTTGCAAAATCAGTCCGAAGAAGCTGCCCAGCTGGATGAAAAATATTGTGTATCTTTGAAAAAAGGAAAGCCTATAAATGGGTGAGAATAATAACAAGAGCTGTACAATTGGTGCCATTATTAAGAAGTGCTTTAGTACTTCTTATTGATTTCGTATATCATGTCCGTCTGTTTGCCTGTCTGTTTGTCTGTCTGTCCGTGCGCGCTCTATCTTCCGAACGGATCAACCGATTTCCTTGAAACTTGGTATACAGATACATATAGTACCACAGGGGAACCCTATTGAACTTGGGTCAAATCGGTTGACCCGGGTCAAAGATAGGTCAAAGGTCATAATTTTTCAACATGGCACAATGTGTTGAAATTTGGTAGGCATGTAGCCCTTGATGAGAAACACTGTGTTGCAAAGTTTGAGTTGACCTGAGCCAACCCTTTGGTCCCCAGAGGCTCTTAAAGGTCATAAGTTTGACATGGCCTCCTGGCCAAACGGCTAAACCGATTAACATGAAACTTTGTATACAGATACATATACTACCAAAGAAGAACCCTATTGATTTTGAGCCAAATCGGTTGACGGTTACCAGAGTAACGACCAATTAACCGTCCCATGCTTTTTAAATAGGCGAAAAATATTATTATACAAATCAATAGATAAAACTATTGAGATCAATCTTTGTCAAGTGTCCATGATCCAAAACTCAATAGTTTTTGAAATGTAGCCTCTTTAAGAAAAGTTTATTTTTTGATGATCCGACGCTAGAATTGTACAAGTTTGTTCAACATTACAACTTTAACTACAATTGCCGGCGGAGCCGGCCACCAATCCTAAAACTTTCCTAACGGGTTTACCGGTTTTATTTAACAAAAAATCGTAAATGTTAGCAAAGTATACAGTATACATGAAGTTTTTAATTAAACGTATCTTTCTTCCATTTGTTTGAAGTTAATACAAAATACGAGGCTTATTTACACTAACTAACACTAACATTAATAATCTACATCAATAAATAATGTAGAAAATAATAATGTTTTTTTAGCAACGAAGCTAATATCTGCATGGTAATGTTGGAAGACGAATCCGATGAAAATGATTTTAACCAAACTGGGCTTTTTGAGAAACTCGTTGCTGGCCATTTGTCCAAAATAAGGAACAATGATGTTTTGCCCCTGGTCAATCATTCTACAGAACGTCAAGGAATCATGGAAAAAATTTCAAAGCAGCAGAATGAACCAATTGCAATTGTTGGAATGAGTTGCCGTTATCCGGGTTCTAACAACTTGGAAGAATTCTGGGATTTGTTGTTCCATGGCAAAGATGGTACCGGAAATCCACCTCCATTTAGATGGTTGCGGGAAAATAGCTCCAAACGTGTACCTGATTCCGAAAAAACGAATGCTGGATTTTTAAAGATTCCTGTCGATGAATTTGATGCCAAATTTTTTGGTAACTTGCATTCAAATATAGTGCATGTTTTCTTTTTATGGTATATGATTTCACAATAATTTTTTGACAGGAATTTCTCCAAAGGAGGCTCTTTTCATGGACCCACAGCATAGGCTTATGCACGAACTTATTTGGGAGGCACTAGAGGACGCATGCGTCGATCCCACCACACTGCGTGGTACAGCTGGCTCAGTGTTTATGGGTTCCTGGACAAACGACTACAAGGAAATGCTCAATCAAGCAGGAATACAAGACTTTTACCGGAAATACATTGGGAATTCTATTGGAGCAGCAACTGCGAGATTATCGTTTCTTTTGGGGTTAACTGGTCCCAGTGTGGCCACTGAGTCTGGATGCAGTGCTGCAATGGTGGCTGTACATTTAGCCTGCAAAAGTCTTCAAAATGGAGAAACTAACTTGGCTTTAGCTTGTGGAGTCAATCTTCTTCTTGAACCATTTGAGAAGGACATCTTACCAACAGCAATTTCTCCAGACGGTCGATCTAGAACGTTTTCAGAAGATGCGAATGGATTTGCGAGAGCTGAAGGATGTGGAGTTCTCGTCTTGAAAAGGTTAGCTGATGCTGTTAAAGATGGTGATAATATTTGGGCTTTGATTAGGGGTTCAGCAATTGCTCAAGAAGGTGTATCAAGTAGCATAGGGACACCGACAGTACACTCCGAGTCGCTTGCCATGAAAATGGCATTGAAAGATGCAGGAGTTTGTGCTGAGCAGGTTTCCTATGTTGAAGCTCATGGAACTGGGACAAGAGTGGGAGACCCTTTGGAGGTTGCTGCGATTGCACAGGCTTACCACACGCCAAAGAGAACAAAGCCATTAATCATTGGATCTGTGAAGACCAACGTGGGTCATACCGAGTCATGTTCCGGGATAACTGGTATTATGAAAGTTGTGCTCTGCATGCAGCATAAAACCATCCCCGCCCATCGAAATTTTACCAAGCTCAACCCGGCCATTGATTTAGAAGCCATTCCAGCCATACTTCCGTTGGAGCGGTTGGAGTGGAAGACAACCTTGGGAACTCGACGAATTGCAGGGGTCAGCTCATTCGGTATTACTGGAACAGATGCACATGCCATCCTAGAAGAGACACCAGACATCCCAACAAAAACTATCCTCACGGTCGATAAACATATTGACCGTCCACTTCATATTCTAAAACTTTCCGCAAAAACAAATGAGGCACTTATGACCATGCTGGATAAACACAAATCGTGTATTGAGAAAATCGACGAGTCTGTTGCCGACGTGGCATATTCCCTAAACACAGGAAGAGCTGATTTTAGCCACAGGGCAGTAATTATGGCCAAATCAAAGGAGGATGCGATAAACTGCATTGACAGACAAATGTATTTGGTAGATAATATTAGCCCAGCAGAAAAGCGTGGCAAGATCTGCTTCATGTTCACTGGTCAAGGATCCCAATACCCCAACATGGCTAAAATGTTGTACAATGGCAGCCCCGTTTTCCAGATGAATTTTGACCACTGTCAAAAAATATTGAATGATAACTACAATATCAATCTAAAGAACGTAATGTGGCACCAAGGAAATAATTCTGGTGGACAAGAAATACATCGTTCCATTTACAGCCAAACATCAATATTTTGCGTGGAGTACGCACTGCTCAAGTTATGGGAATCTTGGGGCATCAAACCAGACTGTGTTTTGGGTCACAGCTTGGGAGAGTTTGCCGCAGCTGTTTGTGCTGGCATTTTATCTTTAGAAGATGCTATTACACTTGTGGCGGAAAAGGGTAAACTGATTGAGCAGCTACCTGCCGGGAAAATGCTTGTTGTTCAGACCGACATCGACACAATGCAAGCCAAACTTCAAGAATTCGCTGGAAATGATGAACGAAAGATTTTGGATATCGCTGCCATTAATTCATCATCACAAGTTGTTGTAGCTGGAGATGTGGACTTGGTTACTGAGTTCTCAAAATTCTGTACAGAAAGTAACCTCAAAAACGTGATGCTTTCATCATCGCATGCGTTTCACTCAAGACACATGGATCCAATTCTAAATGATTTCAGAAACGTAGCAAAATGGATAAAAATCGGGAAAACATTTGGTAAATGCAAATATATATCAAGCTTGAGAGGAGATATTGTGAACCCTGAGGATATGGACGCGCAATACTGGGTTGAGCATACAAGAGAAAAGGTGAGATTTATTGATGCGAGTAAAAAAGCTGTTGACCTTGGCTGTCGCATATTCATCGAAGTTGGGCCGCAACCAGTTCTCTCTGCACTGACTATGATGAATGTAGACCAAGACGTTATATGCTTACCATCCCTACAAAGGAATAAAGACGAATGGGAAACAATACTGAATACAGTCGGAAAACTGTATTTGAAAGGTGTTGAAATCAATTGGAAAGGAATTGATCAGTTTTACAGTCGGAATAAAGTTCACAGTCTTCCACATTATGCATTTAAAGGGAAAAAGTTTTGGCCGGAAATGGTCAAATATAATGACGATTTAATTCATCCCCTGATTGGTTCCAAGCTCCAAAACGCATCGAATGTGAAAATTTTCCAAAATGGAATGAATTTGGAGGCTCACAAATATATTAAAGACCATGCTATTGGAAGCACGGTAATATTTCCGGGAGCTGGATATCTGGAAATGTGTCTTGCGGCTGGGCTTGCTACAATTGAGAACGAATCCGACACGGGAGGGCTTTTACCACCAAAGAGACCGATGAAAGTAGAAAATCTTGTGATAAAAGCGCCACTTGCATTGGAGGATGGAAAAACTTGTCAGATTCAAACAGTTGTGGAAATGAATATGTCCAAAGAAAACATAAACGACTGGAATGATCTTTCAATCAAGATATTTCATCGTGGGTCTGGATCAGAAAGTAAATGGATTGAACATGTGTGTGCCACATTTTCACCACTTCCAACTGCTGAGGAAATATCAATTTCAGTGGATGTGAAAGAATTCAGCGAGAAAATACAACAACCGGATAATATTGATGTGAGAGCCAAGCTGTACAGAAAATTGAAGTCAGTTGGTTTGAAATTTGGGCCAGTTTTTCAAAGTCTGGAAAAAATTTGGGATGCGAACGACGGAAATACGTTAATAGCGAAAGTAAAGGTTCCAGAGAAGGATGATGAGCAATCGAGTCAGTATATTGTACATCCTGTCGTGCTGGATGCCATGATTCAAGCTGTTATGATGCTAAGAATGAGAAATGAGACTAGTTTGAAGAAAACGCTCTACGTACCTATTAAAATTGGGAAGTATTTGTGGATATCAAATCCAAAACTTTCATCAGATTCGGATTTGTATATTCAGACCAATGGCTCCACAGCTTTGCTAATGGATCCAGATGGAAACGTGCTTGGAGTAATGACCAATGTTGAGCTTATTGACACAACAGTTAAATCGATAGAGTCAGTTTTGGAAGATCAGACCACCACAATGCCGGATTTATGGGAAGAGATTTGGCATTCCCAAATTGGACCATCACAGAATCGATATGATTTGTCAGTATGCTCTAAGGAGAAATTCTATGATGCCGAATTTCAGAATAGTATTCAGCAAAAATATAATCGATTGAAACCACATCAAGAAAAGATTTTTATGTACTTGGAACGTTTAGTTTATCTAAACTTTGTGCGTTGCCTGTATAACTGTGGATGGAAGCCAATAGTAGACAAAACATTTAGCAAAGCTATATTATTGGAGCAACTTGGTATTGGACCCGAGTTTTCGAAACTGTTTAGCTACATGTTACATATTCTGTGTGAAGAAGGAATTTTGGAACATGTGAAAACAGATTTGTGGAAGGTAAAGGCTTTACCATTATCCATCCTTCAAATTGAGGAAGAGCTCTTCTCATCCCACTATTCGGTTGATTTGATCAGGGAATTTGAGGCTACTTCATTATTTTTCGAAATTGGAGGAAAATATTCGGATATTTTAAAAGGGAAGCAGTCCGCTTTTCCTATTCTATTTCCTAAGGATGGAGCTAACTGGCTTCCAGTTTCCGATTACTCAACAGATTACGAAAAACTTGTTAACATGGAAGATATGTACTCTGATGTAATCCGTTCTCAACTGAATAGCTGTAAAAGTCACTCAAACCGAAATAAACAAGTTTTTAGGATTTTAGAAGTTGGCGCAGGAACTGGCTACTTTACTGAGATATATATGAAATTGCTGAAGGAATGTGACCTAAAATTCAAGTACACATTCACTGATATTTCCTCCGATTTTTTTGGCCCGGCTGCAAAGAAATTGGAGTCATATTCAAAGAACGTGATCTTCAATAAGTTAAACATTGAAGAAGATCCAGCTAGTCAAGATTTCACTCCAAATTATTATGATGTCATTATTGCCAGTGAAGTTATTCATGTAACCAGGGATATTCAAGAAACATTGGGAAATTTGAAAATGTTACTCAGATCAAATGGATTATTGATTATGGCTGAGCAAACAAAGAAAAACAGGCTAAATACCTTTTTATATGGTCTTCTGGAAGAGTTCTGGCGTTTTGAGGATATTGACATAAGAACGGATCATTGTACATTGTCTACAGATCAATGGAGGGACACTTTGCACAAATCTGGGTTTCAGATGCTCGAAGCATTTTCATCACTGGATGATCATCACTCTCTTATATATTCGTTTAAAACCGAGCTGGTGGCACCATACTCCAAATCTATGAAATCTCTGGAAAATTCTAAACCAATTAAATATTGGATATTTTTTCACCAAGAAGACTGCTCAACATCCAAGTCGTTGTTGGACCAGCTTTCATCCCTACAAAATCGACAAATCATCATTGTAACCCGTGGGGAAAGTTTCCATCACTCTAAAATAAAAACAGAATGGAAATTCACAGTGAGAACTGATTTTGAACACGATTTTGTACAACTGTTGGATTCTCTGGAACACTGTTGCAATTCTGATAACTTGGAAGGCATTGTCTACGCTTGGTCTTTAGACACTTTTACAGCAAGCCAAATATCCATACTGCAACCTTACTTTTACATGACTAAATCTCTGCTGAGAAGAGAAATGAGCAGAAACGTTAATATCACTTGTCTTGTAAGTGGCGTCATGCCAATCGAAGGTAACACCTTTGCAAATTATCATTCCAGTACAATTGTGGGGTTTACGAAAACTTTAAGGAATGAACGTCCGGATATTCTTTGTCGGTGTGTTGATATCGGTGATAAACCGGATGGAGAAGTAATCGAACAAGTGTTTTTTGAACTGTGGAGAAAGGATAATAATGGTCAAGTGGCTTATGATCCAAGTGGGACGAGACATATTTGCAAGTTACACTCTCTTAAACCAACCATGTCAACATTGAAGTTGCCAAATGGTTCCGACAGATTTCAGCTTGTTTTACCAGAAACAAAGTCATTTGACGACTTGCAATTTGACACGCTGGAGCCCAATATTTTAGGAGGAACCCAAGTGGAAATACAGATCAAGGCATCGGCTCTCAATTTTCGGGATATATTTAATATTCTCAAGCCATCAGACGACTTTAAGAATAGTAATGCAGTTGGTTTTGACTTTGCTGGGACTGTACAACGGGTAGGAAGTCAAGTTTCTAAATGGACTGTTGGAGATCACGTGTTTGGAATGAATGTAAATGGAACACCCTTACCAAGTCATGTGAAACTGGAGGAATTGGATATAGTTGGAATGCCGAAAGGAATGTCATTTTGGGACGCTTGCACATTGCCTGCTGTCGTGGAAACCAGTTACTACTGCTTGATTGAAGTAGCCAAACTAAGAAAGGAGGATACTGTTCTAATTCATACAGCTAGTGGGGGAGTTGGATTGAGTGCAATCCAGATTTGCAGAAATATTGGAGCAAATATTATAGCTACTGCTGGGAGTAACCGGAAAAGAAATTATCTGAGAGAAATGGGTATCAAGCATGTCTTTAATTCACGCGACACAAAGTACAGCGATGAAATTCTCAAGTTGACCAATGGTCGTGGAGTAGACGTCGTTTTGAACTCACTGACAAGTAATGGATTTAAAGAGGCAACACTCAAAGCTTGCGCGAAAAACGCTCGTTTTGTGGAAATGAGTAAACTATCAATTTGGAAAGAAGAAGAGGTCAACATACTTCGGCCGGATGTTGAATACACGGTAATTGATCTATCAGAAATAGGGAAATCAGAGACACAACGACTATTGTCAAAAGTAAAAGAGCTGGTAACTACACAAGCTGTTCAGCCAATACCTTTTGTCAAGTTTGATGCAATTCGAATTCAAGAAGCTCTTAAATATCTCCAAAAAGCAAAGCATATTGGTAAAGTGATATGCGTCATGCCGGAAATTAAATTGGTCAATGGTAAAAGGGCGGTTTACACACCAATGTTTAATGAGGATGCTACATATCTTATAACTGGAGGTCTCGGTGGAATCGGATTTGCTGTTTGTAAATGGATGGTGGAAATGGGTGCCAAACACGTAATATTGGCTGGACGAAGAAAACCGAATCTAGAACTGAATGAGTCAATTCAAAATTTGAACAAGGAGAAAGCAGTGAACATTGTTACTATTTTGTTGGATGTCAGTAATTTCAATGAATGCGAACAATTGATCCACGTCAAAATTAACAAGATGGGGCTTCCACATTTGAAAGGGATTATGCATGCCGCTGGAACACTTGAAGACGACTTGATCGAGAATCATTCTTGGGAGAAATTATCAAGTACATTTAAAGCCAAGGTTGATGGTACAATCAACTTGCATCGATTGACATGTAACCTTAATCTAGAACATTTTGTAATGTTTTCTTCGATTGCTGCCATTTGTGGAACATCCGGACAATGCAATCATTCCGCAGGGAACTGTTTCGAGGACACAATGGCACAATACAGACATTCTATTGGATTGCCAGCAACAACAGTCAATTGGGGACAATGGGGCGAAGTGGGAATTGCTACAGAATTGGATCTCCCAGGATTAAAAACACTTTCTACCTTACAAGCTATTACAGGATTGGAGTATTCCTTGAAATCACAAAGAACCCAAACCGGAGTTTTCAACATTGACTCATTCGCAATGCTGAGAAAGCTCGTTCCAAACATATCAAACATAGTGGATGAGCGACTATGGAAAAATAGTAGTGGCAACGAAGTGAGCACCGCTAAAAATACGAATTTACATTCAGACGAATATTGGCACTTGTACGACAGCTTAGAAACCATGTCTGCAAAATTGGAGATGCTTCGTGAGAAATTAAAGAAGCTGTTGAGAAATATTTTAAAATTAGACGACGCAGATGAAATTGAGAACAACACTAAATTCCAAGAGATGGGCGTAGATTCCATCATGTTTATAGAAATCAGGAATGCAGTTCAAACTCTGGTTGGGAATCGAGCGAGCATACATATTACATCGTTAAAGGACTGCAACACAACGGACATGCTCGCTGATACTTTAATTAAAATCCTTGAAGGTGGAGCTATTTCCTCTGTCGAGATACCTCCCACCCAAGACGAAGTAAATAAGCTTATTAAAGAAGACTACATTTTACCTGATCAAATATGCAGTAAAGTTGGTCAGGTGAAAGTTGACCTTAAAGATATCTCCAAAGTATTTCTCACTGGTTGCACAGGAGTGCTTGGGCCCTATCTCCTTAATGAGTTAACGAACATGTCACAAATAAAGCAAGTCATTTGTTTGATGAGACCAAGAAGATTAATTAGTGCAGAAGATAGAATGAAAAGTATTCTTCAAGAGAGGGAGCTACTTGGCCAGGTGGATTTGTCTAAAGTAAAATATGTGTATGGAAATATTGGCAAAAGTCGACTAGGAATGGAGACTAATGTTTGGGAGGAATTGTGCGAGAGTGTGGATGCCATCTTCCACTGCGCTGCCAGCGTTCAACATATTGAGGACTATAAGAAAAGGACTACTGATGACGTTCGGGGTTCAAATGTTGGTGGGGTGAAAAATGTATTGGAGTTGGCGTGTACCGGAAGTAAACTGAAACAAGTATTTTGTGCATCAAGCATACTCGCTGTGATCACTTTGGATAAAAATGGGTGTGTTTCGGAAGAGTGGCCTGAAGCAAATGATTTCGATGATGTGACGAAACTTGCATATCCCATTTCTAAATTTGTGGGAGATATGCTCATGAAAACTGCAATTTTGGAGAAGGGAATACCCGGAAAGGTTTTCAGGTTTCCTTTTATGATGGGCGATTCGAAAACTGGACAATATTCGTTGGAACAAAATCATGCCATGCTCAGATTTTTGTTTATTTTAAAACATGGAATCATGCCGAGTATTCCATATCCCTATCCAACTTTACCTGTCGACATTTGTGCGGATATATCAGTCAAGTTATTTTTCAACCCGGATACTCCAGACGACATTTTCAATGTTTCAAATATGACGCCAGATGTGGAACAAGAATTTGTACATGTAGCAAAGAAACTGGGCTATGACGTTAGTATCGTGGAGTATCCTGAGTTTTGCGAGAAGGTCCGTAAATCCACATCAGAGGATTCTCCATACTCTGCTTTCAAAGATATGTACAAAAATGATGAAGACATTGTGTCCTTTCACAATAACATCCCAATTGTACAACAATTTCTACTGTATGGGGGATCCAGAAAAGATTTCTTCGTTAGTAAGAAAATTGCTAAAGTATTACCGGAGTTTTATGACAATTGTGTTTCAAGTATGGATATGATTTATAGAGACTTGCTATATGCAAAAAATCAAGGTTGGTTTGCAAAGTATAACGTTTGAGATAGGGACCTTTTTTAAATAACAGTGAGTTTGTAGCTGAATTTTACAATTCCAGGCTACTTTCTTTTGCATTTTTATCACATTTAAATATTTAAATAGCATTGATGAAATTACCAAGCAGTTAAAATTTAACAGAAATTTTAATCGTTTTGATGCCAGGAAAACGTTAAATTGATACTTACTACTTTTTACTAACAGCATATATCATATCAGATTTGTTTGTTGGTCTCATGAATTATTATAATATTTAATGAATAGAAGTTTAAACATTCTTGTAAAAAAAATTGACAAATAATTAATTCCATAATTTTTTCGTTTAATAAAGTTTTTTATTTATTGTGTTTGCCTCATGTTAACATTGTCATGTATTCGTTTGGTCATCTATCAATTATGTTCAAATATACGTCTACAAATGGTTGTTATCCTTTGATCATATAATAAAATCAAAATGCTAAACCTCAATGTAATTTTAATGCATTAGTTTTGGGTTTATTTTAAACGTGGAACCATTTGTCATTTGTTTCGATCAGAGATGAAAAGAAGTTCATATCGTAATTTTACATTGTGTGCATATGTGAAATTTAAAAGCTCTACATCATGCTCGTCAATAAAACAGCAAAAAAATACTTATCAAGTAGTAAGCACACATATGCATCAATCACGAAAGCAAATAATACAGGTTTACTTTGACTTTTGATAATCCATAAATCTTGATCACGTGCAGGTTATGATTTCAAATCAAATATTTACCGTGTATCCGTGACACTAAACATTTTTATATGAAACAAAAACCAGATTCTTATTCCAAAAATCACTAAACGTTTGATTTTATTTAAAAATACAATAATCAACAAAACATGTAGAAATAACAGTAAATAATTTTCGTTCCAATCGATTAAAATCTAAATTATCAAACAAGTTTACAAGCAAGTAATTTAAACTAACAACGAAAGTGACCAAATTTTTAATACATTTTACCTTTTGACCACTTCAGCCTTAGTCTTTACCTTAAGGCCCCACTTCAGTTGTCATCGTATTACAGTAAAAACCTTAATTTGTAAGCGCCATGAATGATTTTTTTTATGTTAAACGCCTTAAATGTCAAACAAACTGCGCTCTATAAGTTGGTACCTTCAGTTTTATTCAAATATGTCTGTGTGTCAAGGAATCTCGGTTTCTAACATATGATCTAGAACTGGAAATTCCGTGACACACAGACATCTTTAAATAAAACTGAAGGTACCAGCTTGTAGAGCACAGTTTAGTCGACATTTAAGGCGTTTGACATTTAAAAATAATCATTCATGGCGCTTACAAATTAAGGTTTTGTAAAAAAACTGCCATGACAACTGAAAAATCCTAACGGGGAATATTGAGATGCTATCATTGCACGTTAATCGTTTTAAATCGATTGTGAGGGAGTTTTACATTTTTGTTTCACGGAATATAATCGAAGACTTGTTACTGTTAATTTGCAATTCTGAAAATTTATCCGCTCCTCAAAACGTTATACTTTACAAACTAACCTTGATTTTTGCATATAACAAGTCTCTATAAATCATATCCATACTTGAGACACAAATGTCATAAAATTCTGGTAGTACTTTGTCAATTTTCTTGCTAACAAAAAAATCTTTTCTGGATCGCCCATACAGCATTAATTGTTGCACAATTGGGATGTTATTGTGAAAGGACACAAAGTCTTCATCATTTTTGTACATATCTTTGAAAGCAGAGTACGGGGAATCCTCTGATGTGGATTTACGGACCTTCTCGCAAAACTCAGGATACTCCACGATGCTCACCTCATAGCCCAGTTTCTTTGCAACATGTACAAATTCCTGCTCCACATCTGGCGTTATATTTGAAACATTGAAAATGTCGTCTGGAGTATTTGGATTGAAAAATAACTTGACTGAGATATCCGCACAAATGTCCACAGGTAAAGTTGGATAGGGATATGGAATACTCGGCATGATTCCATGTTTTAAAATAAACAAAAATCTGAGCATGGCATGATTTTGTTCCAAAGAAAATTTCCCAGTTTTTGAGTCGCCCATAATTAATGGAAATCTAAAAACCTTTCCAGGAATGCCCCTCTCCAAAATTGCAGTTTTCATGAGCACATCTCTCACGAATTTAGAAATGAGATAGGCAAGTTTCGTAACGTCATCGAAATCATTTGCTTCAGGCCATTCTTCTGAAACGCACCCATTTTACGTGTCTTCCTTTAAAATAGATAAATACAAAGTACGAACTTATGTACATCCGCATATGTCCAATTTTAAAACAGAAGCGCAATTTATTCGAGAGATTTAAATCAGCCGTTATTGCTGCTTATTGCATTTTTTTTGCCACGGGTGTAATAAATGACACAGTATTCCCATTAGCACCAAAACCTGCTTTAATTTATTTTTAGATTTAACATTCTGGAAAAACTACACTTCTTATGCTCATGTAGCATGTTCATTGTTGTAAAAATAATATGCAATCCTGATTAATTCAGTAAGGAAACATGATTTTTTATGATTAGTAATAATATTCATAATTTGCATATGTTTATCTTCATATTTGACTAATATTTAATAACCCGTTTTACTAAAGAACATTACCTACCCCAACAATACTTGTCTTGTCTATCATCAAATTACTCACAAAAATCTGCACATCTAAAAATGTTTACCCAATTCGAATAAACTAGACTAAACTCAGGCTAGCTTATTTGCACAAAACTTGTTGGATTTTTTTACTTTGTACCATCTTCGTTTTATTTGATGCTGCCAATTATTTTTTATTATATTTTCTACACTACCATGTTCACTAATAGCGTTATTACGTAAGACGTTTTATCAGATAATACAAGCTTGTTTTGGTAAGTCGTTTCTGGAATTAAAAATGGGAAATCTGGTACAAAGCCTGTTTTCTCTGGAAGTAAGACAACATGTTTAAGAAAAAATCAAGATGTTTTTTTACAATTTAAAGTATATTTCGGTGTCTTATAAAGAGCAGTAATGAGGCAGTTACATGATATGTGGTGATAGTTTAATTGTAAAAAAATGTTGTGTTTCCACCACATAAGTCATAATTCAAAATAAAATTTAAGTCAAAAACCTAGCACAAGAAAAGCGTATATCATAATTTATTATTTTATGTAATTCACAATAGCAGCCAATTATTTAAATAAACTAAAAACCACAACTTTGGTTTTATAACTGATTAATATTCATTATGTCTAACCTGCAGACATTCGCTAGACAAATAAAGACGTCAGTTTAGCATTAGGGGAAAACAACATAAACCAAGCCATGATTGAACTGATAAGGAAAACATTATTCCTGGTGTAATGGCTGTGAAAAATAATAAAGTGCAAGACGATGTAATGACCGAACTGGTTCTCATGGTAATACTGATTCGTAAAAATGACGATTTTATTTCTCACTGCGTACATATTAGAGAAAGATGATTCTGTAATTGTTGGTACTACATCAGCAAAGTACATTTATTACAATTGAATTACAAATAAAAATGTATTCATTTGTTTTACTACTAAAGGAGTCTGGAAATTTGTGAAACTTAAAAATAAATGCTGGGAAACAAAAACAAGTTTGTTCTCATAATGTTAGTTTATTTGGTCCCCTCATTCTGTTTAAATCGGCAGCATGCTCATTGTTCAATACAAAAAAATCAGTATTCAATACAACTTCATTCGTGTTCGTTATTATTATTGTCTGAGCAGAAATTTATTGGAAATAAAATAGTCAGAGTATTTGATATAAATCCAGCTTAAACATCTATTCCCTTGGTTATATTTAATATTGTTCTTTTGGCAGATTTTAGGACAAGTACACAAATTATCTGGAAAGCCAACACTTGAAAATTACCAGGGTTTTATGGAGGAATTCGACTTAAATATTGATAAGTTTATTAATATTACTTGTTAAATATGTCTTGTCACTAAATATTTTTATTTGTCATAATTTTTTTTAGTTTAAAGTGAATCTGCTTGTCTTACCACCGATAATGGACTTACAATTAATTAATTAAAATTTGAATTATAGGGTACATCTTCTAGAAACTGTATATAAGCTAAACGCAGTGCAGTCCGTTTCTATATATTTTTCATGGATTTTACATACTGCTCAGGGTACATTCCACTAAAATAACGTTCCTAAAGACATAGCATGTTTAGTACTTAAAAATCATGGAGACGATCGGCCAAAGAAATATTATTATTATCCATTACAAATTTTTAGAATGCTGGGAAGACTATTCATCAAATTTTATTGGGATTTTAAACTGGAAGCTGTTCGTGAATATGTTATCGGACGACGGACGTTAATGGGTTTGAATAAACAAATGAACTTACTATAACGTTACAATTTATTTCAACATTGTTGCATATGTTTTTTTTAATTTCATCTAAAGCATGGACTTCATCTTCTAAAACGGACATCGTAATAATGCACTCATAGCCTTTCTGAAATCAGTTTTGAAAACGAAAATCGAAATCTCATGATCGGCCAAATCAAAATTTTAAAGTACAAATTTAGAGAAAATTTAAAAAATCATTGGAATGGAGTTGAAACGACACCGACTTGATCCAGATATAAAAGAAAAAAACTGAATCTATTATATCAGCTGCAGCAACGACAACGACATGCTAAGTTTTTCAATGTTGTCGAGGACAGGTCCAAAACGGCTTCTGGAAGACGTACGGGTATGCTTTTATGATATAACGTATTCGTAAATATTTCGTTAGGCCAGTGATGACACTCTATGATATTTATACTATGTATTTATTTTATTTCCAGATAACACCTCATGTCGATATTTCCGTCGACCAAAACCGACAGAATCATGTCATGGTAAACCTTGGTCCATTTACTATAAATATTTCCGGACTAATGTATAATGTATACAGAGATGGCACAATGATAATTGAAGTATGGTAGTAACGTAATATCAAATCCTGGTTTAGAAATTAGAGTAGATAGTGAAGCTATAGTTATTACACGATTACTACAATTGAACCAAATACAACAATTTATGATCGTCTCCTGATATTTAGTCCGTATGATATTCCTATTACCAAATTCACAATTTTTTGATAATTGAAGAAAATCTTTCTTTTAGGGAAGGTTATCGAAGACCCCAATTATATGGCATGGATAAAAGTAATGTTATGTGGTAAGTGTACGGCTTGGAAAGCGAAGCTCTCGGGCCTGATTGATATTATTCAGTGCTAACCCACTGCACAAGTCATTGGCATTTTTTGCAACAACAAATGAAAAATCTGTTTATTTTTGTATGAATATGTGTTTGCATTAAGAGTCAGCAGTTAGTTTATTACCCCAGCATTAATCTCGTCTCGACAGTGATAAGTTACTATGGCTTATGTGGCTTATCAGGCTTCAGAAATAACTTTATGAGTCAATTGAAAACAACCGATGCACGAAACATTAAATAGCTACGTTATATGCTGTTTACGTAGTTTTATTTTACCTGGTAAATTTCGTTCGAAAATTTTCGATAAAAATGATGTATTATTATATTTGAAACTTATTGTCTAAACATTTATGCATAACTATTCCCATATCAAATAAACACACTGTTCTTGTACGTAAAGAGAAAGATTACTCCAGTGTGCAAATTATTTTTACACCTTTGGTACAGCAAATATACTACAAAATTTTGATAATGGTTTTTGAATTTATAAGTTACATGAAGTTCCCCAAGGAGAACCACAAACTTGACCTTTAAAGTCAAACCATAACCCAACTCCACAGTTATAAACACCCATATTCAACCCATTCTCACAAAAGTAAAATTTGTTGCAGTTGTCTGGGTATGGCATATAAATGAATGGGATTTCCTCTGGGCATGGTAAACCTCCACTTTCCAGAGTGGTTGACTTTTCAGAAGTTGTGGGGCTCGTGGCCGGTGTTGTCGAAGAAGTAGTAAAGGTTTGGCTGGTAACTGTTGAATTATTTGTAGTGGCACTTGGTGTTGTTGAGTCAGAGAATGGAGGTGAAGAACTGGATGGGCTAGCAGTAGTGACAGCGTCATCGCCACATTCAGGTACGGATGAACAAAAATCGCATACAGAATTCTTTGGATTAAAGCAAAGTCCCAATGGACACGGTATAAGGGAAGGATTTCCATCATTACAGAGATAAAAAGAATGACAGTCTTGGGCATTTGAAACTAGTCCAGAGAAATTAGGTGGGCATGGTCCAGCGGCCTTTTGTAGAGAATATGTTAAAAATTATGATCACAAATTATTAAAAATTACATTTTGAAATGAACCACTTTTAAAAAATATACATTTAGCTTACCGTCGCCAAACTACTACCAAATAGTACCAAACAAATGTGAAAAACGAATATTTTCATTATGAGACAATTTAAATAAACTGGTAAGTTTTGGTTTGAATTCAATTAAAGTAATGTGAAATGGACAATGTTTGCTAACGTTTATATAAGCATTTTGTTTGGTGGATGACGCAAAAAAAGAGGAACTCATGCCAAATCAACACTGTTTTCTGGTTGATAATTTGTGAGTGTATTTTTTGGGAAAAACAAAACACATGACGTATTCACTTATCTACAGACTTAAATCCTACTTATAATCAATAAAATTATCAAACACGTGGAACTTGCTAGACATTGAATTTAGTTGTGGGATTATTAAAAACTGTCAAAATATATAATGACGTTGACTGAAAACGGAAGCATTGAGAGATTTATTGTGACTTAATGTAGGCTATGGTAATCCGTATGCTTAAATATACAAGGTTTATATATAAATACTAATTTGATTATAATTATATTCATTAGAGTTTAATGAAAATTTACACGAGATTGTAAAGTGGAAAGTTATTTTATTAACTGCCAAGCTTTCAAGTGTTCACTACAC
>JAQFZG010000931.1:0-25246 GCA_034695465.1 Entomobrya nicoleti | reverse complement strand
GGAGTCTGTGTGCCAAGTTTGAAGAGAATCGGTTGAAGGATGTCCAAGTTAGAGCGCACACGGACGGACGGACAGACGCACAGACAGACATACAAACTAAAATTATAACTACGATGAATACATTCATCTACGTAATAAAGCCAGACTCATTATTTACATATGTATGCACTTGCAAGTTCCAAGTAAACACAATCATTCAGGTGGATTTTTGTTTACATTCTACATTTCATCATAATTCAAAATATATAGTTTGTTAATCTATTATTCAAAATTAAGATACTACTATGCACAGTTTATTAATGTTTAAAACGAGATTGAGTCATATCTTTAAATTTTTCACATGCCAGAATAAAAATTGCGATTAACAACAGACTCAAACAAACGACAAAAATGACTTTCAACTTATCGAATGAAAAAGAAACTGCAAAATTTTCCTCATTGTTTGCCTTGAAATTGGTTCCATATATAAAATTGAAATTCAGTTGTGCCTTTGCGTGTTTCGAGTCATGAAATGATATAAAGCTTTTTAATGACGATTCCAATAGTTCGTTTAATTTTTTATATCTATTTACTGCAAGTGAATAGTAATCTATTTTTCTTTTAATTCCAGATTCATATAGACTTGCCAACTTGTTTTGGAAAATAGGTAGAAAATATGTTTTTCTTACAAACCACGGTATAATTACTAAATATCCAGGAAATACTTTAGGCTTTGATATCCCAATGTTTGGAATGTACAAATTACTGGCAACAGATAATGACTCCAATGTGTCCCGTGTGTCAATAATTGCAAGGCCTTTTGCTGAAATCATTTCAGAAGAATTACGAGTAAACTTGCCTGTGTAGCTATTGTAAAGCTCTAAAACCAACATTTGCCATGATAACTTATAAAAATATACAAGCTGATCCAGCTGGTTGTAAACTTTTAAAAGCGAATAGTTTGGATTTTGGGGTACCTTTAGCGCATCAGATTTCAATAATGAGTTTCTACCGTACTCCTCAGAAATCACCGAGAACAGAGTTATGTGCTTCAAAGGCATCGCTAATAAATCATCTAGGGTTTCAGGCCATTGTGGATATATTGGTTTGGTTACAAAACTGATAACTACACCTTTATATAATTGTCCAATCAAAACAGTTATAATAAACCAGAAGCCCCAAATACATGTTAAACATTTTATGGAATTATAACGAAGCAATTGTTTTGTAGATCTTTTAAACAAAATCGGTTGATCCAAAAAATTTGACCATATTACACTGCAAACTTCAAATATTCCAGGTTTTGTGAATATATGCAATGTTTCCAATATATTCTTATCCGCTTTTAGTAAAAACACAAGGTGAACTTGCGTTGCTTTAGTTACACAAGCCAAGGTAACCCCACAAATAATATAAACGCTCCATGTATCCCGTGAAAATGGTTTTAACAGTACTGCTGCATTGAAACCTGGTTTTTCCATTAAGACAATAAAATGAAATGGAGAAAACCCTACTGCATAAGGAATCCACTGCCATCTCCCAACTGTTGTCCCCAATTTAAAATTTAAACTTGCTTCAGAAATATAAAATCCAGCTGTTGCAGTACCGTGCAAAATTATGTCCCCATGGTTTAGGTTTGCGACAGTGTAATTTAGCTTTGTAGCAAGGACTTGATGAACACATTGATCAGACACAAGGTAATTATCTTTTCGTGTTGAGAGTAACGTAGTTCGTTTTGCAAATCCATCACAATTTGCTTGAAATTTGTGATTTATGGTCACAAAGGGCCACTCTGTATTAATGTACACACCTTGAAGATCGGCATACAAGGATTTCCAAATGCTAGCGATTGTAAGCTTTTCCGCATCAAAAAAGACAATAGACTCTCTATTTTCACATGGTATACACACTGCGTAGACTTTCTCTAGCGACTCAATGTAAAATATTGGACCTGTTACAAAGAGAGATGTTATGTGGTTTGTGAAAAATATATCCCGCTCTTTAGTGTTGTTTGATGTCTTGTTTGACGGAAGGGTGTCGAAGAAAATGAAGTAATCTGGAGTGTCGCCGAGTATTTCTGACCACTGCATTTTATATATTATATCTTGAGTTTCTATTTGATCTTCCATGTACCAGTGAATGAAACATGAAGTAAATCTTCCGTAGTCATGATGGCTGAAATGTGAATAATAGCCTACTTGTTCAATAGAGAATGTAGTAATTTCGCCAAAATATTGAAGAACTACAAGTGGCACATCAAAGTTGCTATAATTGTCGATTAAATTGCCAGTAAAATACTTAATGTGGCATGCCTGGAAATTATTAAAAAATGCTTTTATGTTTTTAGTAAGAGGTATATATTTTGGATAGGAAATTCTCACAAGTGTTGAGACGAATAGTAATACGAATAAAATATTAAATTTTCCCATGTTTTTCGAGTGATGTGTTTAAAAGTAATGGTATATTGGTATTTCTATCCAATCCTTGCAACAGGTTGAGAGCATTGAACATACTGATGATAAAAATGTTGAGAAGGTTATATTTAATGCCCTTATGTTCACGTCATTGAGTTTACTTGATACTCATTACAACATAAACAAGATTAAGTTTTTTTTATAAAGAACACACACGTGTAATTTATCACATATCAACGAAACTATATTTATGAATGCGACACGTTTTAAAGTGTACTTAACATAAAGTAAATGGAATTGCCACATGACTTGCGTGACACTTGATTTCGAAACAAAAGAAATTTCATTAAATATACAAAATTAATTTAAGCTTAAAGTTGAACGTAATGCCGAACAAGCATACGGTTTTATTTCATATATGTTAACGTACTTTACAATAGTATACAGTCATTCTTAAAAACAAACAAATGGAAAACGCATGCATAATAATAATATAATGAGTATATTGAAAAGGTCGTTTTTAGATAGATTTATACTTTTGTGGCATATTAAATATCCAGAAAATAAGTCATCCATGCTCAATGTCTAGTTGCAGAAATCATTGCAGAAAAATTTCCACTAGTTTTGCTGGAGTAGATATTACAAATGTCCAAAATTGTCCAGCAGCTTATTGTATATTTTTGGAAGTGAAAATTTTTGATTTTTGGGAACCTTCAAAACGGTAGATTCCAATAATGAACTCCTAAACGGTGATGAAAAATTTATATTTTAGAAGAAAACTAAAAAATAGAAAAGCACGTATGACATTAATTAATTAAATTTATTTTTAGTTAAGTTTAATTAGCTGAAAGAACTATATAGCAAAGCAAATATAATTTCAATCTATTAACTCGTTTATTGGACTGCACTGGACAACTAATATTCTTCCGTATATTAAAGATTAATCACATAAATCAATTTTTTTTAAATAATGAAACAAAGTCTTTTAGTTTTACGTAAGTATAATCGCCACAGTCTTGGTTTTGAGACCGATCAGTTGTTTCTGAAAAGTTAATGCTAAGGCCGACAGAAGGTCGTTCTTGACTTATCAGTAATTGCAATGCAAATAATAACTCATTTTTCACTCTTATTATCAATTAAATTGCTTGGTAACCGTGTTGACTACTCAAAAGGGGCTGCCTTTCATCTTCTTTTCTTGCTTTTCCAATCTTGTCTCTTATTAACTTCCAATTAGCAATCAGTATTAAAATTAGAACACATCCAATAAACGATCCCACCATAGCTGCAATATTAGTCCAGTAATGATCCACACACTCATCTCTGTAGTAAACTCTTTGAACATCTTGCATATCTCCCAAAACTTGCTGTTCCACGTCATGAAGGACACATTTCCACTCAAGTACAGGCGCCGGTGTCATTTTCAGAGGTGCCTTATCATTATCCCCATTGCTATTGACTTTCACATCAGACTTTTCATTCTCTTCTATTTCTCTGTCATCCTGATTCTCCAAAACTTGGGTATCATTCAAAATCACATCAAGTCCAGGTAACGATATCTTCACTTCAAAGACCTTCGTTGGATAAGGAGAACTCTCATCAAAATCAGCCAGTGAATATTCTCTCCTTGGTTTAAAGCCATAGCTTTTGTAAAAGTCGGTAATTATCACAGTTGTCGTTTCCTTAAAACCGGAAGTGGCAGTGCCATTGTCGTTAATCTCAACTGCTTTGATATCACTCAGATACAAGTCCGACCCATTTTTTGCAGCAGTAAACAAAGTGGAGTTCAGTTTAACTACTGACGTGTCAAACTGAATGTCATGACCATTTTCCAAGTCGGATGCTGCAATGCTGTACACATAACCTTGTGGAACAACCACAGGTCTTGGAACCAATTTCCAGTTCAATGTACCACTATCAAATACCAAGTCCATCATTGTGATGTGGAGTAAAAACTGGAATCTTTGGAAAATATTTTCCAGGGAGCCATTCACAATTACAAGCTTCCCTGGAAATTCATTTTGATGACCTTCCATAATTATTACGAGATCCTTCCCCACTTGATTTACAGAAGGTACATATTTAACTCCAAAATTCATTCGGATTGCCATGACAACATCAGTTAGTTCCACAGTTTGTTTGGGACATTGGCTACAGTTTTGTTGGGCCCGCTCCAAGCCAGAGTAAATGTACACATTTTCCCGCAGCGATGAAATTTCGTAAATTGTGTCATTTCCCCCGCTCCCCACCAAATGGCTAGTGAGATGTTCAGAGTTTTCCAAAACATTTCGATTTTCCGAGGAATTAGCATCATGACCAATGTACAGAAATTCCTTGTCTGTTTGCACCATAATTGTGGCATCAAGTCTCTGTGAAGTTTCCTCCAAAGTGGGGATAACTATAGACTGAATATTTTCAAGTGATGGGAAACTTGAGCTGGCGCCCAAGGATAAAAGAATACTTCCTGTGCGAGCAACTTGAATCCTAAATCCGTCTTGAGTTACCATCACTGGTTGGGGGTAAAACTGGTCGGAATACATAGCGCTGGAAATCATGTAGTGGGAGTATGTCAAACTTGTGGAAAAAAGAGAATAAGATAAGCGCTCTTCCTTTAAGTCAAATTGGAGGGATTTCAGATCGTCCATTTTAATGGGAAGGTAGTAATTGTGGATGGCTGTGGACATGAGCATGTTGACTTGATCATCGTCACCATCCTCGTCCATAGTTTCCAAGTCGAATGATCTGGGAACTGTGAATTTGTAGTGGAACACATTGGTTGCTGTAAGGTTGGTGGGGATAGTAGTGGTGGAATTGATGGATTTCTCAGATTTCCCCAAATATACAACTTTGGTATAATTTCCAAGGCCAATTACTAGGTTAACTGAGGAACATTCTGAGGTGTTCCCACCACTGGTTTGATTTATTGGTCGAATGAATACATTTTCTACTTGGTGAACACTTTGTGTATTGCAGGTGACGTAGGCAGTGTCCGTTGCTGTGGAAATGTCTCTTCCGTGGAACTCGTGAATGTTTTGGATATGCTTGATGAGTATTTCACCTTTATTTCCGGCTTTTTTCAAGAAGCCATTTTCAAGGGAGAGGTCTATCTCCAAGTCAACTTGTGGAAGAAGGGATTCTGCAAAATGGAGGTAGTTCTTTGCACTAAAACCAGGCCCCTCAACATCTTCAGGACCTCCATCCAGCTTATCCAGAGTGGAGTTTAGTTGAAATATCCAAAACTGGTTAGCCTTACTTTTTGAAGACCCAAGAATAATCCCACCAAAAGATTCCACTGGTTTGGTGGTGGCATTAATTAAAAATTGATTGATATCCACCGGAAGCCCCAAAATTCGTTCATTTTTTAAGAGTCCACGACCCCGCAATAAAATTGTTGCTGATACAACGTCGTTGTCAACGGCCACCCTAATATCTGTCGTGATTGGACTTCCAGGTTGATGGAATCTTAAGATTGGGTTGGTGTACTCCTCGGTTTCGTTATTATTCCCAGCCATTTGAAACACTTGGGTTTTAGTCTCATCGCTCTCATTGTTCCCCAGTTGAAATTTCAGTGATTTGCTATCTTTCTTAAATTCAACATCCTTCACAACTGTCCATGGGTCAAACAGGAAATTTAAATGGTGTTCATTTGAACCCGTCACATTAAGATCCAACCCATTTGTCATCCAGTCCCTCACGTAATAAATGAACGAGCCCAGCTTTGCTGAATTCTTCACATTTGTAAACTTGCCTCCAAAATCCACAGATAAATCCATTTCATTCGTACAATTTATACCAGAAATGAAGATAACATCTTCTTGACCTTTCGCAAGCCCACCCCTTCCATTTACTGATTTTGTGAAACAAGTTGTATGAACCATGTCCGGTTTACTTGGCCTTCCAACAACATGGTGTATTGCTGCTAACCTGCCTTTTTCATTTTCTGGCACTCCAAGAAACCCAAATACACCCTTCTCCAAGTTTACCCCAAACGTTTTATTTGGTTCCTTTTCACTGGAAGAAGATGCCTCCAGAATTAGACTGTTTTCACCTTCATTCCCTCCATCAATTTTAGTTCCATTCACAGCGCTTGGAAATATGTAAAACACATCGTTCGCCTGTCCACCAGTAATTGTCCATGACGTATTCATCACCCGAAAGATATTTGATATTCCCAGGAATCCTTCAATTTTGGAGGCGTTTTCACCAAGCACATACATCACATTTGGATTGCCAGTATCCTTCTCAATAACCAGTTGTCCTGGGACTTCATTTGCATTATCTTGCATGACAACTTGAATAAATGGATTTGCTACGAATGTGTCATTTGTCTTTGAATTTCCAATAGCCAACTTCAACTTGATTGACTCACTTTGATTGAATTTCTGGTTTGTTCCAGTCAAGGACGCTATCACATGCTGACCTTCTTTTTTGGCAGTGGTCACTGTCCAGTTTTTGTGACTTAACTGTAAGTTTAACAGCAAACCACCCAAATTTTCCATTCCACTTTCAAACTCAAATGATAATGGGGATGATTTAGAGGCATCATTAGTTATGTTATTTGAGGTTGAAATTGCAGTGACCACGACACCGTCTTCATTAAAATCAGCCACCTCTCCTAAAACTTCTACTCGAGAATATCCCTTCGCCACAACTTGTAGTTGTTGGGGTCGCTTCCCACATTTCTGCCCTTTGGGAATAGTGACCACATTTCTACATTTTGGGAAAGGTCCACCCATCATTACAACCACTTTGGTGTCGCAAGCACAAGTGACGCTTAGAGATTTATTGGGACTGCCAATCACGTTCTCAATTCCAGTAAATCTTGGACTTGTCAAGTTCAGTGAAATAGCCAGTGATTCATCAAGATCCTTGTGAAGCCTGACAGTGTCGTCCCCATCCTTTCCATGAATTTCCAGTGGTCTAGCATGGACCACAAAGTCATCACTCTTGTTGCCCCCAATAGCAACCCAGTCATTTCCCGTGATCTCAAACACATTCCTAAATGGCCCCGAGCCGTATCTCTTCATTTCTTCTATTTTCCACTCGTTATGTTTTGGGGGCAGTGTATGATACACCACAGTATGCTGACCTTCCTTTAAAGACATTACCAACGTACTGTATGGAGCTCCTGCCGGATTCTCTACAAAATAGAAAGGGATATTCCTCTCCAGCTCATCTTTCGACAAGCCTTGACCTCTAAACGTTATCACCGCTGAATCTTCTTCACTTCCGGTTATGGATTTCAGTCGAATGGTCATGTTCTGCCCATTATCACCGAAGCTTAAAGGCTCATGTGTAATTTGATGGGAAGGAGTTTTAATAAAAATTACACTCAATTTAAGAGTATCCTTTGGATAAATGTCAAAGCTGCCTTGAAGACCTGGTGTGAACGGGCTGTCAATCAGTAAAGTTATGTCGCCTTGCCTACAAATAATTACATTCAATTATATTTTCAATTCCATCAATTAATCACAATTTAATTTAAATTCATTATTTGACTTACTTTGCTTTCGATTCAACATTTGAGTAAGCAGTTGTCATCACAATTAACTCATACCGACACCCATCATTCTCCGGTACAATTACTTGATCACTTTGATTAACCTTCCCTCCCCTCAAAGCCACCCTCCTTGTATCACATCCCACAATCACCTCCTCCATTTCCCCATCCCTCCCAGTCAACTCCTCCACACCTTCTAATTGCATGCTAACCTTCTCCATCCTTCCAGATTTCAGATAACCCTCCTTAAAATCCACCATTAAACTATCCCCTCTACTAAAATTCCTCATCAATGTAATCGAATCAGTTTGCCCCTGTCCTCCCACCAATTTCCCCTCAAGCCTTTCCCCACATTCCCCCTCCCCATCAAAAACAAACTCGTTTTTCCCTCCACTCCCCCAAAACTTTTTGACCCCACATCCCCCCACTCTGAAAATACTCGAAGTATTATCCTTCCCATCCAAGTACACCGTATCCTCCCCCTCCTCCAAGTCAATCAGCATTGCTTGCCCATCCCTCCACTTATCCCTGGACTGTAGCAACCCAATAGCATTTTCACAAAAGTAATCCTCCCTCGCCTCCTCTTTCGATGTCCTATATCCCAAAAATGTCTTAGATCCCGGTTTACACTTAAATTCCCCTCCGTCGACCTCCTTTGGCACAGCCCTCTCCCAAAACACCATTTCCTTTTCCCTAAAATCCACAAATTGATTTTTCCTCGCAAATCCAAAATTATTCTCCGGCTTTTTCTCACATTTGCAAGTAAACTGGTTATAGCCCGCATTCAAATCCGTTCTAAAATCCACGCAAGGCATATCCTTCGTTGGACAAGGTTTATTCCAATCACAGCCATGCCCAATACTCACCTCATCTTCCCAATGAGTACAAAACGACACGAAAATCCACATTTCAAAAGTGCAATATTGCTTTGTCAACGTGCATCCTCCATCATAAGCTAGCGTCCTTGACGGAAACACGATTCCCCGAAATTGTTCTTGATTATTTTTCAAAAACTCCAAGTTATGCTCAACAGCCATATCATTTGCTGCCTTTTCCTCCAACAAGTAATCAATATAGTCCTTGTGCCGAGTACCAAACCAATCCAGGAACCTGCTTTCAAAAACTTCCTCCTTTTCAAAATCCAGTAAACCAATTTCGCTATTTATTCTATTAACTTCATTCCCAGCTTTAAACAGAGCTACAGCCAACTTGGCAAGCATATCAATTACAAAACCAATCGCAATCGCAACTGGAGCTACTAGAGGGAAAGCGATGGAGATAGCGGTAACCGTTGATGTTATCGCGATATCAATGCTATCCTCCACAATATCTGCAATTGCATCATTTTTATCATACTGATTTGTAGAAGCTTTTAAACGGTCAATGGATTTGGTCAGTGAATAAAAGCTGAGTCCAATATCGGCTGCGGCACCCACTGGCCCCGCCCATTTCCCTAAAACTTCTGTCGCCGTGCCAACTTTCCCAGCGGTTGAGAAAAATTTGCTTCCTGCCCAGACAGCAGAATGGGTGACAACGTCATAGCCAACCCTGGCTCCAATAATTGCAAGTGTTGTGGTGTCACCATGTATTATCCCATTTACAACTGTTTTCGCCAGGAAAAATGATCCCAAAGCGGTACTCGTTTTACCCACACCTTCACTAAAGGAGTTTAGTGATTTTGAGGTGGCGATCGCAGTCACAAATTTCGAGTTGCTAATTTTTGCTTTGAAGTTACCCAGACTTTCTTTCATGTTATCCAGAAACTATATTCATAAAGCAAAAAAAATATGTTCAAACATTTTTCCACGCAAAAATATACAGTAAAAAATATATGTCTTCTAAAAAATTAATTAAATACCTTTTCCGGTTTCATACTAGTCATCCTTTTCAAGTCCTGCACCTCAGTCACCTTATCAATTACCGTTACATGATCCTTGATACCCTCCATTTCCACAATAGTCCCAATTTTTGTTTTAGCCTCGTCCAACATACCAGTATGCTCCAGTCCTTCTCCAGAAATAACCTTGTCCATATTTTTCTTTGCCAGTTTAGATAACCGCTCCTTGTCCTCCCCATTCCCACTTTTGTACTTTTCCAGAAATTCCTCCGCTTGAATCTTCTCCACCTCCCCAGTCTCCCTATTAATAAAAATGGCACATCCTTTACCCCCTCCTCCCCCACCACCAATTGATCTTCTTGCTCTTCCTCTAGTAAAACAGATGCCACCACCACCCCCACCTTCCTTATCTTCACCATGTTCAATCCCACCATCATCTTTCCCCTGTTGACTGTGACCTTTTTCCGGTGGAGTAATTACTGCATGTGAAGGATCACTTGGTTTAATCACTTCATTTTCAAATCTCTTTTCAAAACTTTCTCTAGCTTCTTTGTATGGAGCATACTCCTCATTTAAAACAACCGCTTTTTTATTCGTGGGCACTCCCAATTTTTTCCAAAACTCCTCACAAAGCTGTGCATTTTTCTGAAGCTCGTCCACACCAAATTTTGTAATCACCTTTTCCGTCAATGGCTCCACACCGTCTGTAGCGATACCCTCCAAATGGCTCAACTTTCCGTCACCATCCGTCCCCAAACTGACATGGGTTTCATACTGTGTTGCTTTTACATCCACGCCCAAAACATTATGATTCTCATCTCTCACCGCATGAAAGCTAATTTGTGTCACTATTTGCTTTTCCGTTGTTTCAAAATTGGGCACCTCTGTGGGCACCATCCCATTTTTCTCCAACTCATCATTCTTCCACTTGTCAAATTTTGGTTTGATATCCTTTTGCAACACATTAATATCCTGGTCCACAATTGTCACAAACCTTTTCTCTAACTGGTCATTAAACCAGCTATCAAACTGGTTTCCTCCCGTTTGAGGCAGGACAGCTCCTTTGTACAATTTTAGGTTTAAATCAACCAGATATTCCTTTGCAGCTTTCGAACTGGTTGATAAATACTCAAAACTTTTGCTCTTTCCCCCAAAAGCACCATTTTTGAATAAATGCTTAGCCTCAAATCGACTTACGGGTCCTTCCGTCATTTCCTGTATTTGAAGGGCTCGGTCTGCTCGTTCCTTCGTTTTTGCAGCTTTACGAGCCGCACGGTCGTCCTGACTTGGTTTCTTTGGTTTATTATCCTTATTTGCAGGGGTAATTTGGGGTTCAGATCCCCTATCACCGTTACCTCCATTTCCACTGGTACCAGGTGGGCTAGCAAGCAGTAGAGGTCTTCTTTCTTTTGAAGAGCGATCATGATCAAAGTTGTCAGTTTCTGAGGCACTCTTAACAACAGGCTCTTGTCCAATGATCAGATCCTTTAGAATATCTGCCACTTTATTACCATCATTTCCAGTCGAATTGACTGACTTGAAAAATAAAATTAACGCGACGAAAATTATAATTGCTAATTTTAGCAATTTTTTAATAAGATGCATTGTGGAAAGCACTTGGAATCTAATATTTTATGCTGAAAGTTGTATACAGAGTATTCTGTAAAAAGCAGACATGCACTGCACTGCCGACGTAGTCAGTAATCGAAATGAAACGTTGTAGTAAACTTGATCATCATCACACCACATCTTCCAGTTCACAGTTTGGCTTTTTACTTTATATTTGGTTTTGATACAATTTCCCAGTAAAGCATGATGACTCAGGGATACAAAGAATAAGCTGGATACATCCAATAAGTTTTGTAATATAAAATATAAGCCTTGGTTCATCTATGGACATAAATTTTTGCATGTGTTTAAAATTGTCATGAGTCATGACTCAATATGTACTCTGTTGAAAATGATGCTTTAGGTTTAGGTTAGGTCCAGACTTTCATATTTAGTTCATACGTTGCATGAGTAAACCATGCAGTTCAAACTTTTTGCTGATTCTGTGCTCATATTGGCAATTTTTTGCTGTAAAATTTGTTCTTGTGTTTAAGCTTAAGTTGAAAAAGAGATGAGATATAATGTAATATGTTTTTAGTTTTTTTTAGTTTTTAGATCACTTTTTATTCAAGTATTCAATTTTAAGCACAAAAATTAACAAATGGCCTATTTAATAGGACTTACAAAAGGAAGTAATAATATTTCATATACAAGTTCACTTATTTTCCTCAATGGGTCATAATACAGAAAACATTAGTCAAATTAAATTAATTATAAATTACATTTGGAATGCATATACTTACTCAAATCTTTTTTGAAGGAATCATATTTTTCAATACCTGTAAGGGACTCAGGCTATATGAGTCTAGGCTTCTGTCTTATCACTGTTTGATGATGATTACAAGCAATGTCTATAGTGGATCGGCAATATTATCGTAAGCGGTAATATTATAAACTGATATGCATGCATACGCTTCGACTGGTTTTGTGGAAAACTTATTCAAGTGCAAAAGACAAAGTATACAATAAATGTCAATGGAACAATGACCCATTCAGGATAAATAATAGTGGTCAACCAAGTAAAAACGTTAATCATGTCATAATCTATTTGCTGACGAAAAGGCGAGTAAATCGATTTGTTTTTCTTGGACTGCGTGTAATTGCAAAAAACTTCCTATGTAAATAATTTATTAAATTAATTGATTGTATTGAAATAATGTTCCAAATCGATTATAAAATTTAAAACTTGGGATGACCTGAGTTTCTTTATCGTTCGTTTACTTACCACTACTTAATGGATTTCGTGTTAAGATTTTTCGATTTATTAACTGATGCTATAATGTTTGGTATTGGATAGATTATGTATTATACCTAAGTCCTTCTAATTTTTCAACTGAACTTTTTAGTTTTAGCAAACAACGTGTTGACAACACAAAAAAAATCCCCAAAGATAGTTTGACAAATGAGTAAGATACTTTTTAATTCATTAATAATACGATTCAATGTACAAAATAATTAGGAACCAAAAGTAAGGCTTGTATATTTAAACACATTAAACAATTCCTAAAAAATGATTGAATGTGGATTGAATCGCCACCGAACTTGATTCTTCTCTCGAAGTAATATTCATAATAAAAACACATCTAAAAAACTTCTTGGAACTTTAAAACAGAATTAAGTGTCAATGTTTTAATTGATTTCGATTAAGATAATTGTTTATTCAGCTCAAGATAAAAAGTATATCATATTTTAACACAAATAAGCATGTGCCTGTTAAAAACATTACATTTAAAAGCTAAAAATAACATAAAGAAAAAAAATACTTAATATTTGGCTTACTTAATATAAAAATATTTGGCTAAAGTAATTTTAAATACGAAACTGGATGGCTTTAGAAATTTAAAGCTGTAGCATTTCTGCCGGTTATATAATATAAACAAACTAACATATTAAACCCTATAATCTAACAATTTATGCAACACTGGTAAAACAAAATAAAGTAAAATATAGATATTAATATTTACAGTTCATGTGTAACAATACATGTTGAATCCTATGCTTTAATTTTTCACACACCAGAATAACTATCGCAACTAATAACAGACTTAAGCAAACCACAAAAATTACTTGTAGCATATCGAATGTAAGTGGCACCACTGCATTTTCCCCACCCATTTTTTGGAATCTGATTCCATGTAAAAATCTAAAATGTAAGTTTGCTTTTGTTTGTTCAAACTCAATGGACGATGAAGAAAATTTCGTTTCAAGTATTTTCAAAAGTTTGTCCAAACTTATAAATTTGCTCACTGAAATTGAATATGATTCCATTTCCCCTTGAATTCCAGATTCATGTAATTTTGCCAAGAAGTTTTTAAAAATTGGTAGAAAGTATGTATTCCTTACAAATCAAGGAATCATTACTAAATAACCAGGAAATATTCTTGGCTTAGATATTAAAATGTTTGGCATATACAAATTACTGACTACAGATAACACGTCCCCAAACTCCCCAGGATCAATAATGGCAAGGCTGGTTGCAGGAATCGTTACAGAATAATTGTCATACATCTTATAATAGCTAAGGCACATTTCACACACAAACGTTTCCCACGAATATCGATAAAAATACACAAGCTTATCAAGCTTATTGTAAATGCTTAGAAGAGAAAACGTTGGATTTTGAGGAACTTTTAGAACATTATATTTTAATAGGGCAACTTCAGTATTACCTGATGTTATTTTTGTAAGAGTTGTAAATTTTAAAGGCATTGTTACTAATTCATCAAGAGTTTCGGGCCATTTTGGATCCATTGGTTTAGTTACAAAACTGACTATAACTCCTTTGTAAATTAGTCCGAATTGAAGTATCAAAATAAACCAAAAACCCCAAGTGCTTGTTAAAACTTTAATGGAATGGTAACGAAACAAGTATTTGGATGCCATTTTAAATATAATGGGTTGATCGAAGAAATTTGATATCATTTCAAATATCCCAGGTTTTGAGAATAGATGCAATTTTCGTAATAAAAACTGATCAGAGCCGACTAAGCTAGTCAGTTGAGCGTGCATTAACTTGGTAACACAAATCAACGCAATTGCACAAACAATGAGAATTATCCATGCAGCTGTTGTAAATGGTTTAAGTAATAATGTTGCGTGAAAACCTGGTTTATTGAGAACAACGATGAAGTAAAATGGGAGGAATTTTGTAGCATAAGGTATCCACTGAGACCTCTCAGTTTTAGTAGAAAATTGTGAATTTAAATTTTTCTCAGTGATTAACTTAGACGCCTTTACCATACCATGTACAATTATTCCCATGTCATTCTCCAGCTTTACGATAGTGTAGTTGAGCTTTTGCCCAAGAATTTGATGTACACACAAGTCAAACTTGGGTATCTCCTTTTTACGTATTGAGAATAAGTTTGTCTGTTTCCCGAATCCATTGCATTTTGTAAAGGCAAACTGGGCTCTACCCCATAGTCGATTTGTGTAAATGTACGCACCTTGAAGATCGGCATAGATTAATTTCCAAAAATAAGCGATTCTAAATGTTTCGGTATTCAGAAGCACAAAATGGTTTCCATATTTGCAAGGTATACACACTGCATACACACTTTCAAGGGATTCAATGTAAAACATTGGACCCATTACAAAAAGGGAAGTAATTTGACTTGTGAAGAATATTTTTCTTTCGTTCGCTTGTAAGGGATTAGCCATATCAAAGAAAATGAAGTAGTCTGGAGTTTCTCCTGCTTTTTCAGAGTATCGCATTTTATATAGCAAACCTTCTTGTTCTGGGGTTAGCCCTAATTGATCCACCATGTACCAGTGAATGAAACACGAAGTGAATTTTCCGTAGTTATGGTGGTTTAAGCGTAAGTAATAATATAACTCTTCTGTTGAGAATGTTACTTTTTCTCCAAAATATTGCAGAACTGCAACTGGCACATCGAAGCTATTATAATCGGTCATATAATTTCCAATGAAATACTTTATGTGACATGTGTGGAAATTATTCAGAAATGTTCTTATATTTGCTGTAATGGATAGGACTGTTGAATGGGAAATTGTGCTAAATGTTAGAATGTAAAATATTAGTAGTATAAAGTGAAAGTTTCCCATGTTCTTGAAATTATCTGTTAGAAAACCACGTAAATGATTATTTATTTGGAGTTCAGTTTCAGTCTAGTGATATGTGAAAGCAATATACATACTAACGATTTGGTTTTAAATTGTATATACATCAAATGTCATTTCATATTGTCGAAATGTGCTATTACTTCATTACAACAATGAAAAATATTCATTGCATTTATTGTTTCAAGTTGTTTTGCAAACACTTGAACTTGCACAAACAACAAAAGTATAATTTAACATAAAGCTAAAGAAATGAAAAACTAAATGAAATGAAGCCAAAGAGACACTTTATGAAGAACACTTGCTGTCCTGTCAGTGGAATCTCCAATATGATTGGCAAGGAACTTGATTCGTAAACGAAAAGAAGACCATTAATAAAATTCAGTTGGTCAACTTATTTAATCATTTTTTAAACTTCCACAACAAATGATTTTTCCACTTCTAAATATATCGAATGTAATATAAGTTAAATCCCCGCTTATTAATAATTTAATATATGAAACGTGATTAAATTTTATATTTATGAACTCATGGCGGTTTAGGATACAAAATCCAAGCTACTAGTAAGCGTTAAGACAATGTTGAATAGTGCTGCATAAAAAATCTTTCTGAGAACTTTCTATTACAAAAAGACATTGACAATTATACACTCATTAGTTTAATTACTCAATTAGTAAGTCTCCAAAAATCTCCGTTTACGAATTTATAATTTTTCTTTAATTTCATAAGCTCAGCCAATAAATCAGCAAAGTTATGTGTTTTCCTTTGTTAATGAAGCCTGCAGCGTCTACGCTTTCTTAGATTCATTCTACAACATACCGCGAAGGAAAACAAGCTGTATACATACTTCATACCTATCTAGTATCGTGGACTTGCAGGCAGAGGAAGGAAGAGACTAGCATGCATGATGCATGCATGTAAAAAGAACAGATGGTTTGTGGTGCAGGCAGCAGCGCATTGAAGTAAACAAGGTGAAAGATTGCATGTTGATGTTAGTTGGTGATATTGATATTTTTAGTGGAAATTAATTGTTCATTTAAAAATTGAAGAAGATTGGTGAAGTGTTAAATGATTAGCTTTAAGTAATGTCTGGAGGTGAGGATCAAGTTATTTTTGGAGGGGATCTGGGAGGTGAATTGGGGAGAAGTGGAGGTGGATTTTCTAGTCATTTGATTGAAGATGTGACGGATGAAATCGCTTTGGAGGGGCTGGATGGCATTACTTTGCAAGGTAAATATGAGTTGATTTTTTTAAATTATAATTAGTTTGTTTTTAGGTAGGTACATAGGTATTTAGGTGAATGTGGAGTAAGGGGAGTGTGTTTTTGATATATAAATGATTAATTTGTTTTCATATTTGTGTAGCATTAAAGGTTCGTCTAGAACAACGACAAGATTTTCAAGTGGAGGACTTTGAGGATATCGCCCCCGCGGTTTGGAATCAGCTGAAGAGCAGTAAAAATTTGAGATTTTATATTTTGCCCAAGGCCAGGGCGGATTTGGTGCCTTATTTGTGGACTGAGCATCGGGATGCGAGAGGCAACTTTTGTGAACCTGTATGTTGTAAATTTTAGTCATTAAAGTTAATTATTCGGTTTCGTTAAATTTAAATTTTAAACTTTGACTTCTTTATAAATTTTATCCTAGCTTCACGCACCAGTAGAAATCTATACTTATCATCCCATTCAGGATAAGGTGAAGGGGATAAGAGGCTCTTGTGAGTACTACGACACCAGAAAAGATGTCACTCATATTGTTAGAGGTGCCAGTTACGTGCAAATTCTTCAAGGGTAATAATTAAATTTGAACTACGTACATAACTAACTACTAGGCTAAAAATTTTAATTAAAATTTTATTGAAACTTATACTGCTTTAATTTAGATTTGGTAACAGGCTGGTTATCGTGGCAAGCCAATATTTACGAGAACAAACGCTTTTGGGATGCAACTACCGAAAACACCAGAATCTCTCCATTGTCCAGTATTGTATTATGGAAAGGGTTGCAAGGTAAAATAAAAATCAGCTGTTATTTCCCAGTAATTAAAAGATTTTTGAAGAGTTAAAATTGTTATCATAATTTTGTAGAGCCCGACAATGTGGAGAAATTACCAGAGGAAAGATAAGCTTAGGCTGCCTTAACATCCCCCCAAAAACTCAATTTTATCAACGAAAACACCTCCTCAAATGCAACTTGATAAAACGCCAACCCGCCTCAATCAAGTATCCTGGTGGAAAGTGCCCCACAATAATAACAGTGTTCCATTTACCCCGCTTTCACCGAAGAATCGAATCCGTGGCTTGCCTAAATACCCGGGTAGTTTTCAGCTGGCTCAATAATTCTCCGACGAAAAGTGTGGCAATTGAAAAGGTGATTAGTAAATACGGAAAACACACCTTGAGAGCTATCACCGAACAGTTCACAAGTTTGTTGGAGAAGGCATGGGAAGAAGCTCCTCAGACTTATGTACCACCTCCTCCACCTCCAAAACCTCCAACAGAGGAAGAGGAGGAGGGTAGCACCTCTTCCCCGAAAAAAGTATCAAAGCCAAAGGCCATCCGAGTACTTAAGCTGCTCATCAACGATATTTCCATACAAAACCAAGTGATTTGTAAGGTTTTTGATGATCAAAATAATGGAAAGGCTGGAGGAGTAGGGTCAGCAGAAGAGGAGACAGCGGCGATAACTGCGGGAGGAGATGGAGGGGAGGAGGATGTGGAACAAGAAGTGAATGTGAATACACCAAGTAGTTATAGTGACGTTCAGGTGTTAAGGCCACCAAGTCTAATGCTGACGAGCACTCACTGCTGGACACTTTATAGGTCACTGTTGAGAAGTGGGATTGGGGGATTGACGCTGGCAGATATTGGGGCACTTATGCATTTGACGCCGTTGGAGAGCAGAAGTTGTAGTAGGTTTCTGGTGAGGCATAAGAGTTGTACGGAGGGGCAAATTAAAATGGGGAAGCAGAGAGCGAGGACGTATAGTTTGACAAGTGTGTTTGAAGGGGATGCGTTACAGATTGGGGAGGGGATAGAAGAAAAGGTGGAGGAGGCCAGGGCGGAAATCGGGAGGATGAAGGAAATGATGGAGAGGAGGAAGTGGGCGGTGATTAAGAGGAGAAAGGCCGAGTTTTTGAGAAGAAGGAAGAGGAGGGAGGAGTTGAAAAATGCGGAGAATCAGGGTCAAAGTCAACCGAATAATGAGGAAGAGATGGAGGTGTCTGCAGCAGTAGAGCAAGTAGTGGCGGAGGAGGTGGATAAGGAACCTGAAGCTCCAAAAGAAATTGAGAAGGTTGTAACAGTGACACCTGCAGCTGAAATTCCCAACAAAGTGGTGGAACCAGTCCGAGTGGAGCCCGAGGTAGAGATTCCTGTACCAGTTATCCCTGAAGACACTAAGGAAACGGAGGAGGAGGAAGGCCAGGATGAGGAGGTGGAGGATACGGGGGAGGTGCCTGAGGAAGAGGAGGATATAGCATTTTTGGAGGATATTCAGTTGAATTCCATTCGCGACAGAGAGGATTCAGTGGACCGTTCGATACGTTCTCAGCTGAGCCGTCAACGTGTGGCTTGGTCAAGAGCAGAGGATCGCTTGATGCTTCTTGCCTTTATTGGGAGTAGCTTGTTTCTTCAGAAGTACTCGTTCGATAGGGTTTTCATGTTCAATAGTACACAAATTCGGGATATCCTCCTCAAAAATGCGAATACAAATATAAAGTTTAAAACAAACTGTAAAACAAGTGCGGCGATTAGGAGAAGACTACATTTTTTGTTGAGGCAGAGAGCTCATCTGGATTGGTACACGGAACGATTGAGTAGGGCGGTGAGGGATGATGTTTTGTATGAGAGGTGGATAAAGGAGCATTTGCCTGCGCCGCAGAATAAATTGTATAGGAATCCTCCGTTGGAAGCGTTGGAGAAGGTGGTGGAGTATTTGGAGGACAAGTTTGGGGGAGATGAGGGAGGAAGCGGAGGGGGGAAGGAGCAAGAAAGTGGGTTGTCGTTACAGGGAGCAGCGTTAAGTGGGGTGCTTACGGGGGTGGATACACTGTTGTTTTTGAGACAGTTGAAGAGATCAGAGTTTTATTGGAATGCGCTGCTGTTTGTACTGTTTTGTAAGATGGGAAGGACCTCGGAGGAGAGGAAAGGGTTTAGGATGAGGTGGCAAAGGGTTTTGGAGGAGAAGAGGATAAAAAGTGGGGATGGAGGGGGAGTGGTGGAGGGAGTACAGGGGGAGGGTGAACAAGGACAAGGTTTGCCTGTTTTTGATTTCGAGGAAGTTGTGCAGGAAATTTGTGGGGAGGGGGAGGTGGATGAGAGTAAGGCTTTGGTGAAGGGAGGGGGAGGAGGGAGTGATGTGAGTGAAGCAGAAATGCATTTGGACTATTGCTGGAAATTGTTGAAATTTTTGGCAAAGCAGCTGGTTTTAATGTTTAATAATATTCTAATGCTGGGGAGCCTACCAGTGAAGGGATTTCAACTGTTTGGGGTTGGAGGGGAGGGAATTGTGGGAAGTGGAAGTGGTGGGGGCGGGAGTTCTTATAAGAATATATGTTTTTCAAGGAGGGAGGCTGGGAGTGAGGTGGAAGTGAGATTGTGGACGGCAAGGTGTTTAATTTTGGAGGAGATTTTGAGTGGTGGGGGGAATGGAGGGGAGGGGGAGAAAATGTTGGTGATTACGGGGAAGAAGGAGAGGTTGCCGATGGAAAAGTGTGCGAGGGCGTTGAATAGGGCGAAAGTGTTGGTTTGTGCGAAGAAGGGTACGGGGGCGCTGCATTTAAATAGGGGTCACTTGAAACAGTTTTTGGGGGGATTGCCATGTTATGAGATGGGGGATATGTTGAGATATTTGGGGGAGGAGGGGGATAAGGTGGATGTGTTGGCTTGTATGAGTGTAGGGCTGGTGATGGGGATTGTGGAGTTGGGGGATTATTGGAATGCGGGAATTACGATGGGGAAGGAGATTTTTACAGTGAAGTGGGATTGGGATAGAGTGTCGGGGGATGAAGAAGAGGAGGATGATGGGGAGGGGGAAGTGAATGGAGGGGATGAGGAGGTGGAGGAAAAGGAGCAGGAGGGAGGAAGAGTGAAAAGGAAGGGGGGAAGGGTGGGGAGAAAGGGAGGGAAAAAGAAGAGGAGGAAAACGAGTGGGAAGAAAGGGGATGATAAGTTGGATGAAGAGATGGCGGAGAGTTTGGAGAATTTGAGGGTAAGAAGTAGTCCTGAGAAGCAGGTGGGTTTGGAGGAGGGAGAGAATTTTAGGAGTAGTGGGAGGGATCATAGTGGGGCGTTGAGGTTGCTGCGGATTAGGCTGTTTCCGCCGACGAGTGGTTGGACTGAAGATGGATTTTTACACACGACGAAATTAAAGGAGGAGTGGAGATACAAAATGATGAGTGGTCAGATGTGTCATGCTAATGATGATAAGGCGGTCCAAGTGAATTTTCCGAGTTTGGAGTTGGAGTTTACGAAGAAGAAAATGGGACTGAATTGTAGTATCACGGGGAGTAGTCATCCTTTTGGGGTGGAAATGTTGAAGGAGTTGAGGAGGGGTCTTGTGGAGTAAGTTTATATTAAAATTTGAAAGGATAATTTTTAAAAGTTTATTATTTGTTAATTAATTTTTTTGGTTATTTTATTTAGGTTGGTTTACCATAGAGTAGCGGGTGGAGAGGATCAATATGCAGTTGGGCAGGGACCTAATCCTGTGGACATTGAGAAACATTTGAGTAAATACGGATTGCTGTTTAAGATAATTAATTTGGCGGGGGTGGTTGGCGTTAGTGGGGGATTTTTGGATGGGATCTTTGAGAGAAGGCCGTTAATAAGGGGGTTAAAATATTTGTTGGAGGCGAGGCTGATTTTTAGTGTGGGCGTAGCTTGTAGGAAATTTGTGAGTTATAATAACGTGAGGCCTTGGACGATACCGATTAGGAGGAGTGCGGGGGCGGTGGAAGTTGTTGGACAGTAAGACTTCAGTTAACTGATTAAAATTAATGTTACTTTGTTTGGGGGATTTTTGGTAATTATTTTTATTTTTTAGTGTGATTATGAGACCATGGATAACGGCAATTGGAGGACTGAGCTGGACTACGGTTAATCGATTATTTATGGCGTTGGTGGGACAACTACAGAGACCGTCTATTAAGTTGCTGGAGTTGTGTCAAGTTTTTACTCCCACGCTGAGTTCAGTAGAGACGTTGGTGTTGGTTGAGGTAATTAATTGGAAAATTACGGAATTCATTTGGAATTAGAAAAGATAACTAAAGCTATAAATTTGATTTGCAGGCTTTAGCTAAACTGAAGTATTTGACGATTTACAAACTGAACGAGCCAAAACCCGGTTTATTTTCTAAGCATTCTTGCGGTCCTGAGAAGTACAATAAGCCATTTGATGTTGGTAAGTGGAAAAATAACTAGATAAACTACATTTTAAATATAAATGTTAATTTAATTTATTCTTCTTTCGTTTTTTAGAATATAATGCAGACACATTAGTGGACATGGAAAATGTGTATGTGGCTGTGTCTCCGTATATTACCACTTTACACGCTCAGCTTAGCCATTCCATCCAACGGGGATTCCAAACAACAAGGACGTGAGAAATTTGGGGAGATTGTGGGTTTTAGGAGAGTTCGATGATATTTATGAGCTGTAATTTCATAAGACTATTATAATAATTTAAGATATCTGATCTGAGAAGATGAGACGAATGAGATTCGTATGTATTTTTTTGTATATAAATAATTTTTATTTATGTTCGATTAAACCTATGTATATTAACTTTAAGTTGGTTTCAAATAAAATTTGAAAACTTAGCTTTTTATGTCAATTACAATATTTTTGAAGCAGGTTCTTGATTTTTTCTTGTGTTACCTGTTATTCACCTGTTATGATATTTCACATGTAAAATCTTACATGGCTGGCCCTGAATGTGATGCAACACGCTTTTAGGTTTGAGATTACTTACAGTGGTGTATAAGCTAATATTATAAGTCAGCATCAACGTAGAAATTTCCGGTTTCTTCCGTTTGTACAAAGCATTTCACATTTGATTTATTGTTATAAGGTTAAAACTTAGTAAGGTCCAAGTGAAGACTATTATACAACTATGCATAAGTACTTTTTTCAACTAACTTCATTCCATTGTGTCGTAAATGAACAGTGTTCATGTTAGCAGCATTAAATAATATTACTGGTACCTTAATTTTTGTAATGTATTATACATTTAACTTGTAAGACATCGTAATTGTATATTATCCTCATGATTACCGTATTTACAGACAATTAAAATATTTTGATACTTTCACACTAAAGAATATATTTTACCATACATTGTCTAGACTACGTTTTAAAACAAAATATAGGTATATATTTAGGTTTGTGATCTTTTCATGAAAGTATATTTTATTTTATCGATACTCTTTGCCAACGAGTAAAAGACTCGTTGCCTGGTCAAAAGCAAAGCTGAATCCTAAAAATCTAAAGTCGAGTTTCCCCAAAACCATCCCCACTAGTTAAAAATTGAGTTGTAATTAGTTTTAGTATTGTAACCATTAAGCTAATGACAGTTTTTATACTACATTGACTATGGTTTAGTTTACACAATAGCGCATTATTTGTTAGGTACACGAACAACATATAATAATTTTTTTCATTAATAAAACGATATTACACCTTTAAAATTGAGCATAAAGCACTAAACGTAAATATAGCTAAAATTATTTTCACTGTTTGTGTCCTATATTGCACAAAGTTTGGTTATTTACTTCTATGCCCATTAACGACCGAAGAAATGCTTCAATTATTTTGTATATTTTCAATTTTAACGTTCTATTACGCGTACACTAAAGAACTTGAAAATGTTCCAGGTTCCGATTTCTGTACTAGACCACCGGTTGGAATACCAAGGCTAGAGGTAGCCTTCGTTATCGATCAATCCTCGCATTATGTAGAAACAAAGTATCCTTTACTTCGGGACATTGTGGAATTTATATACAAAGAGTGGCCGGGTACGGTATCTAAACTAAATGTATTTTAATGCCCAATTTTGTATAAATTAAAACAGTTCATTTTCAATTTTGCAAGGGAGCAAAGTTGGAGTGGCAACATTTTCCGATTATCCGTGTTTCATCTATTGGCCACAGGAAGGGTGCGACACAATCTATTCACATTCATATGAAACTCCCTTTCCCAATGGGACATTTGAAAAATACCATAGACATCCGTAAGTGAAATTTAGCTACTATGAAATTATTATTTACAGAAGCTACAGATAACAACAAAAGTGCTAAATAATTACAGGGAAGGCTGCTACATATTTCAGGATGCCTTATCTTCAGATCCGAAACCCATCTTAGACCGAATCAATACTAATAATATTGAATATTTGGCAAGTGGAACTATAGAATCTGGGTTTGCTGCAGTGTATCGGACAATTGCAGAACCCGAAATGAAATGGACTCGTGGCATTAACGTGGATGATGAGTTGCTTCGAATTATATTTGTTGTATCTGATGACGAAACGTATCACGCACCAGTTGGTACCCGGTTGGAACAAGAGGAACTTAAAGGTGATGGCACCGATAGGTGTCTTAAAAATTTAAACCCATGGCCCTGGCAGGTTGGTGACCTTATGGAAAAAGATGGCATGGCAATGTACATGTTGTATGCTGATACAGCTTTTAGAACAGGGAATGCAACGTTGGCATCTTGGACTTACATTGTGAATGAATTACAAAGACGTAATCGGAGATTTGGCAGAATTAACGAATTAAATAGCACCAATTATTTGAGTGAGTTTAAGTTATTTGTGAAGGACTTCAAAAATAGCCGGCCAACACCTTGTGCAGATCCGCCACCATATAATACTTTGGGCTTGTGATGATATGAATAATTGTATACTTTTTTAAACTTATAATAAATTCATTTCATTCCAATATGGGTCAATCGGTTTTAATATAAAAGTTGGAAGCATGCAAATTTTCGGTAAAAATGCTTCGTGTGTATTGTATCGTATCGTGTCCGATGACATTTGAGAATGTTCATCATACGGAGAAAAAAGTTAATGTTGAATTCATTAAGTTTTGCACAAAACTATCCACAAAATAATTATGTCTTCAAAATTCTTGTATTTATTTGTGCATTCATATGCGTACATATATGAGTTTTAGGTATACGTAACCCGTACATTTAGTCGTACAAAATGCTACAACTACTATACCTGAATACTATAAATAGTTTAAAATATGTAGTATGCAAAATGCAGTAACAAAACAGTAAAACCACAAATATATCGCAAGTTGAAGAAGTAACAACTTCAAGGAAATACAGCTCTTGTTCTTTATCAAATGGAAAATCATTGTAGCATTTATCATAAAGCAAATGTAAACTTTTGTCTCATAGTTGCAAAGCATAAGTAAACACAGCTTTCATAAAATGCCCAATTATTAGTGGTAAGGATTTCAACCAAAAACCTGGAAAATAAAATATATACTTTGTGAAATAAAACGCTGAGTTGGCTGACAAATGTCTTGGGATTTTTCCGGATAATTTGTGTCTGAAAAAATAAACCCTCCATTCAGTCATGAAAATTATGCTGAAACGTTTGTATTTTGTGTAAGTTACAACATAAACTCGTAGGTGTTTTTCAAAGCATTTAAAAATTCATGTCTACCTTCGACTGAGGCAGAACTAGTAGCCAAATTTAACCGGCTTAGAAACTGCAATTACCCAAGTTGTTAGGATTGGCACTAAAAATATGATTAAAGATGCAGTTTCCAAAAGCATACAAAAGATTCGTTCAGTTCGGTATCACAGGATTGTGAGAAT
>JAQFZG010000930.1:0-25246 GCA_034695465.1 Entomobrya nicoleti | reverse complement strand
AATTTTGTCCACAAATTTTGTGGATAAAGTTCCTTATTTGGGAGCTCAAAGTTTCCATTTCTCATGACCAGTTCATTGTCTGCTCCTTTATTTTCAATGACGGCCGTTAATATGGGTTTTGGGAAAAGGCTGTATAGTTCTATGGCTTCCTTAAACTTTATCAAACGTGGTAATGGATTTCGTTCTAAATCCTTATCAGCAGAACAAAAGTGAGAAAAGACGAACAGTACGTTGGAGTAATTTTCATCAGTGATTCTGGGGCGTATATGGTCAAGGCCGCGGACCATACGAACAAATCTTGCTCCTTCCCCGTGAAAACGATTGTCTTCAAATGTGTGGAATATGAGTACAAGGTTTGGGATCTTTGACTTCAGCTCCTCGTGGTTACTGATGTAATCATCTAGCGTGGCAAGGAATAATGCGTCATTCTGCAAACCTCTGGTGTCCCCTAATCCTGGCGTGTCAATTACGCGAAGCTCGGAATTTTTAATACCAAGCTCAGGAATCGGAAGTGGAACACGGAATTCCAATATTTCAGATGTCGTGGACTGGCGATCTCCAGCAGTTGTCAAGTTTTCTTTGCCAAGCAATATATTGATCTATATAGAATATGAAAAGTTTCGGTTTTACTGTCACTGTCTTGCATATTAATGTTTAAATGCAATGTGTTTGTCATTCTTTTACCGCACTGCTTTTCCCAGCTCCAGAGCTGCCAATCAACAGTAAATATACGTTTCTTGTACTACGCCCGTGAGCAACGGAAGATAAGGCAGCTAGTAAACCGGGATGATCAAAGTTATTTTTGGAAAGATCGTCAACCAATTTATCGAGGGTCTCGGGAATATCTATTCCTCGAGACATGGAAGGTCCTATTTAAATTCAGAATAAGGAAACTACTGAATTTAAAAGTTTTCCAAATCTTTGCAAGCATATTTGCAACTTTTTTCACTTACTTGTTCCCACAGACAGATCTGGTTGATGACTAGTGTCATCACATTCGCATTCGTAAGATCCAACACTACTGCTCCAGTCCTTTAAATTTAATTTTATATAATTTTTAAGTACGAAAGTGAGCAGTGTTGACCAATCAGAAATGTACAAACCTTTGTTTGTGGCCCAGTAATCACTTCGTATTCTCCATTATGCTCCTCTCCTTTGTAAACGGTAATGCTGCAGCCAGACCTTACCAAAAAACTGGAGACTTTTTTCTGCCATTCATCGGGGAATCCAAGGTTGGAGCCTTCATTTATTTCTGTGTAGGCAGCATCACACTTATTACACCCTTCAGGTTCCAAATATGCCCGTGAGTACACTGACTGTTTAAGATTCTCACTGGAGCAGGTGCAATTCTGGAATTCATTAAACTTCATCCTATAGGAAAATAGTTTCTGCAGTTAAGCAAATAGAAAAACAATCTTACCGAAGCACATTTACATTGTGCCGAAAGCCAAGTTCCTGAAGACCCGGCTGCATTCGGAATTGTTGTGCATTGCACATTTAAATACGACCCACTGCAAGCCTTCAATTCACATGAAGGAGCTACTGTCCATACTGCTGGAACATTCCAGCTTTTTTCAGAAGTCACATATTCTTCTGCAATGTTTCCCAAAACTGTTCCAGCCTTTAAAACGAGCGAACTATTTTGAAAGCCGTTGCTATTTGAGTTTAGAGTAGCACAGGTACGCAGTTCAGCGTTTGCATAAGAAAGTATGTTTAAATTATTAAGTAAAATTAAAACTTGTACTATCGAAGCAAATACATGTATGTCACGAGACATTTTGAATTGCTCATATTAGGGAGTTTAAACCGGTTTTTATTTCTGGTTCTCAAACTAAATTATTTAATTCTAAATACTTCGTTTTCAGTTTTAAATCGCCGATTGAATAATATTTAATCATAGCATAGCAAACTAACAAAATCGGTTGTAAAAGGTTCCATGAATGTTAAATGCGTTTTGATAATAATATTATATCAAACATCACGTATTGGGGAGTAGTAATGCAAATATGTTTCATTATCATTGGTTCTCAGTTTCGCCAACTTTGTAAATAAAAGATATAGAATTAAATCGTGTCTCTTGATTTTCGTTCCATGAAGATGAAGGATGATATTTGCAAAATCTGTAAAACAAGTTTTATGCAATGGGCTTGGGTGAATCAAAGTTTCATGATGGAAAAAAGTAATTATCTAACAAATCATAAATTATTTTGACAGCATAGCATATTATCGCAATTACAAAGATATTTTCTTTCAAAATACTCTTGATAGCAGGTTATCAATGAAGAAATGCTATAATATTTGTAAATATTACATGCTTGGAAGGGGGTTCGCCTTTTTATGCTTGCTGTACATAGAAGGATAGATGAACTCATCATACATCCAGCAAATTATATCTTTTTCCAATGGTCATAGTCATAAGTAAAGCAAAATTATCAATAAAACATGTTTATTTCCCAGTTTATAATAAATCCAAGACCCGTCTGCTTGAATAGCAGAGATGTTTATATACAACAATATAAAAACTATAATTTAAACAACAAATAAAACATTCACATATTTGCGAACTGTTCATCATGTACAAAAATGATTCCTTTCCCAATTTAATACCCATAACCATATCCACCACCCTGCCCGCCTGGATGACCCCCATAGCCATATCCACCGCCAAGACTTCCACCCCCTCCTCCACCACCTCCGCCTCCGTATCCCTGATATAAGCCTCCTGAATGCCCACCTCCGTGACCATGGTATAGACCTTGACCCCCGCCACCTCCGCCATGGTGTCCTCCATGATGGCCACCGTGGTGCTTTCCATGTCCATGGTTCGAATGGTGATTATTACCTCCATAGTTTCCATAGTGTTGGTTATGGCCATGATTTCCATGATTGCCATACTTGGCCTGGTGACCTTTGTGACCGTCATCATAGTGTCCATTTTCGTGATGCCCTTGATTTCCATGATGATTTTGATTATGGTGCTGATTATGGTGTCCACCATAGTATTTTTTCCCCCCATGTTGATCATGGTGCTGGCCGTGCTCTCCATGTTTCGCATGATGTCCTCCTGTATGGTAGTCGTCGTAAAACGAATGCTGTTTGCTGTACTCGTCCTACGAAACCAACAAAATAGACCAGCCGAATCGAAATATTTCAGTCGACAAACTAATAGATTGTTTAAAAAATTAAACTAATGCAAAAAACAGTACCTTGTGATAAGTATTATGAAATCCTTTGGTTGCATGTCCCTTTTTATGATGACCTTTGTGTCCATATCTTGCATGTTTTGCTCCTTTACTTCCATGATGTTGAGCACCATGATGTTGTCCGCCTTGTTTGTGCCCTTTAGAAGCTCCTCCAGCACTTTTATAGTGTCCCTTTTTATTGGCTCGATTGTGATGCCCTTTGTTTCCCTTATGATAGCCACCTTGAGAATGATGTCCTTGCTGCCCCTTGTGCCCTTTTTGTCCGTGATGAGAATTGTGGTGTTGGTGTCCTTGACCATATCCTTTTCCATAATGGTCAGCACTATTACCACCGCCATAACTAAAACAATTTTAAAAAACACCGGAAATCATTGCCAAATACAAGTAATGTATAATTCCCAAAGTAATTTGAAGTGTGCCTTCACATACTGCCCGCCTCCGCTGTCACCGTATCCTCCTCCGTAACCCGTAGCTGATGCTTTCAGATCTCTTGGCTTTGCAATGACCACTGAATTTTGGGATTCTTGTCCATCGTGTGGTATGACATTCTCCGATTGCGTAGCATTTTCTCCATCTCTAAGTTCACTGAGCTGGATGTCGTCCTCCTCAATCGACGGCTCGTCTCCTGAAGCCTCTCCTTCTCCACTTTCACCGTCATTTTCACTAGAATAATCATTCTCCTCTGCAGAGGCTTCTCCCGAGCCAGGAGAATAATCAAAGTCTTCTGATTGAGCTCCGTTAGTTCTAGTTGGCGTTGGCACTGATGACGTTGAAATTTCTTGCTGTGAGGGTATCAAGAAACTACCATCTCGAATTCCCCCAGGAGGTCCCCTACGAGGAAAATTGTCTGGTCTAGGTATAACTTGCCCATCTATCCCAATTGCTATTCTCTCTGCATCCGGTTCCAATCCATCAGAAATCGTAACAATCAACGCAAGTGACCATCCGACAAGCAATAACTTTTTTGAAAGAATCATTTCCGAAGAAAAATAGCTATCGACGTTAACTGATCATTGACTACATTCAGAACTTCACACAACAAACAAATGCAACAAGCCAATGCAGACACCAAATAGTTATGCCACAAAAAAACGAAATTTACTCCAAAAATAGTAAATTTTTTCACCTTATTCCAAATCAATCGAAGCGGAAGCTTACAATGACAAAGCAGATCAGTGTATAGTTCAGCAACAAAGAAAAACGACCCATATTTATACCTTTCAACGCCAAAGGGGCTTTCAGAGCGCAGGTACTTTAGAGATGATGAAAACGAGGTGGTGGAGGGGCATGTTAAATGATGGAAGGACGTCATTCTTGATTACTGTGTCTAAATACGATGATGATAACGTTTTATATTTAGGCAACATAATCATCGCATGTATTTTAAAAGCACAATGGAAGCCTAAGATGAGGATGAGGACTGAGTAGGTAGCACCTTCCTTCGTTTTGCACGTTTCTTTGTTCACACTCTTACTTTACTTGTCCACGCAAAGGGTACTGTTGACGTCAGAAAGAAACTGCGAAGGAGCATTGCGAATACAATTACGCACTTGTAAGTTTATGATTAAGCTGATGAATTTAATGCAATTTACAAAATAGCCAGATAACTTACGCTACAATAATACGTAAAAGATAAAATAAGAAAGAATTCGATAATGCATTTGAGTATAATATGAATGTATTGATACCCTATCCTGGACAGGTATGAATAAAAAACGGATTGTGCGTACAAAATTTTATGTAATTGATTAAAATATATAACCAGTTCTTATACAATTCATAAAACTTATTTTTTTGTACAAATAAATAACTCCAGTAATTGTTTAAATTGAAATCCCGTCACCACTCACCACCAAGTACCCCGTCATGCGTTTTTTCACAATACACAATACCTACTTAGTTAACCCATTTTGTAATTTTATTTTTATTTTGAATAAAATGTGTAGTTAGTTATGTAGTTTGTTTTGCTCTCATGTGATGATGATGAAGTGAATGTGTGTGTTACGTGTTAACATTTTGATTTGAAACTCAACCATGGAATAATATAATTCACATTGTGTTGTAATAACACAATTCAAAAAATTACTTTATACACATAAAGTGCTAGAATTTTCTGGTGTTTTGCTACAACACTGTGATAATGACATTATTATATGCACTATCAACACATTGTTTAGTGTACATGCGTTTAAAACCATATATATCTTCAAAACATGATGACTGTGAACGTGAAGAAAAAAATCCTTTTCTGATGTCGCACATCTAACCATTTTCAGGTTCATGGTTGATTGCCAGCGGATGGTGCAATATTACACGCATATTTATTTATTTTAAAGTATTTACTTTCGTTGTCACATTGAAAAGGATCAGTTTGAATGAAGTCACTTTATAAGCTTGTGTGATGTCGATTTACAAAGTAGACACCAAAAAGAAAATTATCTTGGCACCACATAATAGTCAACTGCAAACATATTTTTACGCAGGTAAGGTAATGGACTTACTCGGGATGAGAATTCACACAATTTGAAGTGATGTCATCTGTCATCATCAGCATGGCTCTATTGAAAAGCTTTCAAGGTTTTGTCACCTGCCATTATAATAATGCTAGCCTTTTCAAAGTAAATTTAATTACCTGGAAAGCCGGAAGCTAGTTATGAAACGAAACGAATCCAGGCGTCGGCGACGCGACAAAGCTTTCAACCTCAATTCACCTGTGCTCCAAGCTAATCTTAGTGGATTTGATATTGACAATGAATGCTGCTGCTGCTTGTTTTGCATTCGAAAAATTTCCAATAAATTATGCTTAAATTATCATATATTTGAAGGTTAGCTACATTATATTAGACTATGAGAGACGATCGAATCAATCTCAATAACAAAATGGGACATTGATTTTTGATTTGATGACAATGATGTCAATGTGCTAAAACCAGATATGTATGTATAATGGAATGAATTCATGGTTCATGGTTTCAAACGGCGATGACGAAATTGCGTAAGACAATTTTTGGTAGAGTACATGATTTAGTAGCGTAGCTGATTTGAAGTATAGTACCAGAAAATTCAATGGAAACACGAAACGATAAAAATACTGTAAATTTTTACTAAATTTTTGAGTCTTGAGTTTAATCTTGCACAACGTTTAATCTTAAATTTTTAGTGTGGTGATGATAATAGAGACGTTGTTGAGCTTGACAATTTGAAAAGTGCAGTGATTCGGAAAAAATACCATCATCATCACTAGTTTGTGTACATTTGCACGGTTGCGTTTCCAATTATCTGAAATATGAAGGGTTTCAAAGGTCGTAGAAGTGTGTGCCAAAGGAATAAAATATTTTACACAGTTCATTTGTCGTAAACAAGTAAATTTTAGGCCAAAACTGAAGAAATATCCTGCAAACACAAGTAACTTTTATAAAAATTAATTGATTTCAAGTATATAGCTCAATAAACTCTTTAAATCTTTAAAGGCTCATTTAAATCAGGGAATTGGCCTAAAGAGGAAAGGATACCCCTTTCAATTAAAATTTTACAGCGCAGCATTTGGTTTAACTGAATTATTGCGCACATGACTTATAAGACTTCCCCCAACCCCCCAAATAATCAATAAAGTAGAAGCGTTACAATCAACGTGCCATATTGATTTAAATGGTCAGTAAACGTTTTCGTTAAAAAATGTAAAATGTCATCCAAAACATTTATACGAAAACGAGTGAGCCTAATTGAATGTCAGAATTTTGAGTTTAGGGTATTATCTATGTCATATATATGCAAACGAAACCATTAAATAAACCGCAACACGCCAGGTAGCATGCTTAATGTTATGAATGCGTATTTTCATAATTTTACATGCATTAATACGGAATAATCAAACACAATGATGATGTTACACCTTGGCACAATTGACCACCACCGCACCACCATCAACAGAATTAATCTGATTTGATTGGTGGAATGTTCTACACCACCGCGACTATGCAACCGGTAACGGATATGTGATTTGAGTGTATCGTCTGAATGAATGTGATTCTCTGAAAAATGCTACAAGAGGTGCAGAAATGTTATGAGACTTTCAGTTTCAAATCCTATATAGCCACAACGAGATGACACGGCGGATTTTATCAATAGTCACCTAAATAGTTATTGGGATAATGGATAATTTATTGTTGGCAGTAACTTATGAACTTATTTTTATGAACACAATTAATTGTTCTTAGTCGATATTGCATTTTTCATCAATATTTCGTCCACACAAAATCTTTTTTTCACTACATTATGCATAACTTTGTTTAATGAAGAATATCATACGTACAGAGAGATGACCAATCTATCATGTCGTAGTTGAGTTTCTGCGCAATTATTTTTAGTGTTGGTGTTAGTATTGTACTATTTGGATTTATTTTGTAAAAAGTCAAAATGAAAATGAATGAAAAAATTAAAAACAAAACAATTTGACCAAAAATCTGGATAAAATCATATCGAAAAATTAATGTGATTTCGTTTGTGTGTAGTAGATGGAAATCGGTATTTGTTATAACTTGTTATAATATTTAGCATGATAATTAAGTCAATAGTCGATAATGCATGCACTTTAGCTCATGGAAAAACAATTTTGATTTTATTATTAGTTAGGATAAAATTGCTACTTACGAATAATAAAAATAGGAAACGTAACCTGATAACAATTATTACTTATAAATATAATGTTAAATGCGGCAGTGTACACAAACTTAAATATACAACTTAAATATCAATATCAAATCAATTAATGTAGACAATCGTAATATTTATGACACTAGTTTTTTGAAGCTCTTGGTTCATTATTAGCAAAATGCAACGTCAGATCAGAAAAAGTAAAATTAAATATAACATACAAGTAAAAAGGGGCAACGTAACGGTTTATCTTCCTAATTTTGATCAAATCATCAATTGCACTGTTATCGTTGAATTTAAATGCATAGTTGACATCACAGTCAGTCGATTAAATAAGAGCTCACTAACTAAAGTTTATTATTATGCCCTAGTTTGTCAGCGGCGACAGTTACTATTTTATTGTTCCATTATGTTCATCATCAATCCAACATCACACATGCATCACGGCAGGAGACGCCCTGTTTCTGAATCCACCCCAGTTATCATTGATTTGGGGTCGGGATACAACGAGCTCCATTGGACGTGGTTGCACAGAGATGTTTCGATCACATCCATATTATCATGATTATTTTTTGGTCGGCCTGTTTGACCTTGAGATCCATTTATATTGCTTACTTCATCAACTTTCCATTTGGAGAGGAGTATATGATTCTGCTCACTTTCCAGACAAAAATCTTGCACCATGTAAAATCTGTAAAATGAATATAAAAAGGGTATTATTTTCGATGTATAGGAGGTTAGGAAAGAACCTTCCATAATATTCTTTTTTTAATAACTTACTCTTCCACTAAACTATCAATCCATCCCTGAAGCTCTTTCCTTTGATGCATCTCATTATTTGCATCCGCTGCATTGCTTTCACTCTGAAGAGTGCTAAATTGTTTTGCGTTGATCAGATGCATATTAGTTCTGGAAATCGTTTTCCCTTGAAAACGTTCCAAAGGAAGGACTAACATTTTCACCTCAGCTAGCAAGTAGCCCTCCAGTGATAATAATTTAACTTTCCAATTTCCTGGTTGAAGAGGTGTCTTTAATGTTGGCTTTATGAAATAAGGCTGGGGATTTAAAAAATAGATTTTCTCTATAATGTTGCATACACATAAAAACAAAATTGTATACGTAATTTAAAGAGACGACAACTTACAAGGTTTCCAGACCCCTCTACAGCGGACCCATTTAAAACTGCTTGTACATTGTTGGAAGGGTCCATAAACACTGCAGTTATATTGAAGAGTTCATCAGAGACAATGCTATACGTCAAAACTGGTTCACTAAATGGTCCTATGCTTCTTGCAATGTTTCGAAATATTTGCTCCTTTTGGTCGTACTCAGCCCCGACAGCAATGTCCTACAACCATACAACCGAAGATATTATAAAACTGTGCTCCAGTTTAATTCATTCAAACTAAAACCTCAATCAGTCGAAATGTCATGTTACCTGTATCTTAGAACGGTATTTGGCAATAATTTTAGACCACGGTGCTGCCTCAACATGGTTTTCCAACCGAAACCAAGTCTCTAAAGACACCGTGAAAGTTTCAAGGGGTCCACTATAGCTTGTTTGTTTTGATACGTCAGCACTGAATCGAACCAAGATGCCACCAAACTCGTCATCATGATTATACGCAGTCATTTCTATCAACTTTATTGATTCCTTGTCCTCAGTGGAAAAGCTATCTTGCTCAGTATCAGTATCAAGAATACTACAGTTATATTGTTGTGCAAACTTTTTTGCGGCTATGCGTGCCAATGAAAGTCCTAGAGTAACAAGTGCATCATCCGGCTTGGGGGAAAGATCATGGTGATGGTATAAGCTCAACCAAAATCGATCCATTGTTGGATAATGAGTTTCGAAACGGTTAGGATATAGCCATGATTCTAGTTTGTTGATTATTCCTTGATTCACAATGGCTTCAAATTTTCTCCCGAAAAACAGGATTCTTGATTCCGCCAACTGTAAAAGAAGCATATACACATACAAAAAAATAAAGTCTGTTGAAATATCAAATACCATAGTCTAACGTCTAGTCATAGTCTATTGCTCCACTTACCAAAAGCCTATTCCAGTCGGTCAAGCGGAAGTCATTTGGCGAGCAGCCACACCAGTCAACCACATTCCTATATTGACATTTACAGCCCAGCTTTCTTTTCCAATTGGTCACATGCAAATTATTGTCCACAAAAGTCCTGCAAAGTTCTGAATTTCTCAGAACTGTATGGAAAAAGCTCTACAAAAAAATCAAAGAATAATTAGCAAAAAAAATATGGCATATAACACAAATTTTTGTTTTCAACGTATCGAACATTAAGTAATTACCTCCGCAGGAAGTAGCGTATATGTAAATACTGTTTTCAGACCTGAGACCAGCTCATCGTCTGTCTTTATAATATAATCCACAAAATCTCTATGTAAGGCAATCCAATCACTTCCCCCGTCAATCATTATTCCTACAAATAGTATGAAAAGGACTTACAATTGATTGCATCAAAAATATTAATTGAAGACATGAATGCTTTATAATTTACCTTTGGGCAGTTTACGATCAGCAACACGCCACATGCGATGCTCACACTCGTAAAATGTTTTGTCAAGGCCCTGCTTTTGTATAAATTTTTGCACATCTCTCCCGTGGCTTTTAACAAAGTTTCTACCATTATTGTAACTCAGAAATTCTTCAAGTTTCTCAGTAGTCCTGTGAGTCAAATAGTCATGCCACACATTTTAAAATTCTCCAGTTCAGTTATAAAATAGTAATATTTTTATACAAAATGCTCATACTTGAGTGGAAAATCAGATTCGCTTAGATTTATAACGTAATCCCAGTCCCAGTTCCAAGCTTTTGCATTAGCAATGAGATCTTGCATTCCTGAAAGTAGCACAGTGAGTAAACTAGCTCCTCCCCAAATTGTTGCTTTACGGTTTTTCATAAAACGGACATTATCTGGTATTGTTTTAGTAAGTGCAACAAGTTCCCGATACAAATAGTCTTGTCGCTGAAATCAAAGGGAAACGAGAAAGTTGTATATTTTCGCTTAACTATTTCACAAATATATTGATTGATTATTTTTCGTCTTGAGAAAGCTTACAGAATCTACGTGAATGTAAAAGTAATGCTTTTCTTCAAAGAGAGCTTTGATAAGGCGAAACACTTGTCGCACAGAGCGCCCATTCAATGTTAGAAAAAATACTACTCGGACGGTTTTCGCTGGCTGTTCCACTGGTTGTCCATCGTCTCGCTCACCGTTTAGACCAACAATTTTATTGTTCAACTCATACCCTAAATTTGTACAATAGTAGTCATTTACTTTCTCCATTAAATTCTGCGCGTGAATGTTGAAAAACAAAATTTTCAAGCGAACCTTGAAAGACACCAGTTTCAAACACATCCATTGCAAAATATCCACCACAGTTTCCGGCCCATGATTTTAGATGATTTGGATCAATGTAAATATTATTTGGATTAGCTCCATCATTAGGACAATTTATATCGCAGAGAGAGTTATCTAGTTCAGTACTAACAGCAGGCTTAGAGTTTCCGCAAAAACATTCAACACTGAAAACAAAGTATGGTTATATTTTTATAAAGTTTCTGTATAAATCTACTCAAGTTGTAATTTAGTTCTTTCTTTGCCGCAATCAATTACCCATATTGCAGTCCAGCATATTGAAATCCAGACTGAAGGCACAAGTCAACACATAACTGAGGTGAATTTTTATCTTTGAACAATGAAAGATGGCCAGTGAGAATGCGATTCTTTGGATTATCTTTGAAACAGCCTAAATATCTCCCATAATGTGTTTCTGTGTGAAATCAAAAGTCATTTAGTCAATAATTTATTTATCATTCATAACCAATCAGGAGTTTTGGATGACGTTTTACCTGTATTAATACATAACCGAGGTAGTCGCTTTGCATACAACGTATCACTTGCGATTTGACAAGAAAGACTTGCTATTTCTTCTTTGCAAAGTTGTGTTTTGGCACGGTTAATGGCAGAAATTGAATCTTTTATGTTGATATTGCATTCTGGCACAAAACCCAAGGACTCCAGGTCCAAAGTTAATTGACTAGAATTCAGTGCTATTCCATTCTGAGAGCACATAATAATACAAGTAATTAGTATAGATACTTAATTATTTAATAGTAAAATTTAAATGCATAAAACATACAATAAGATCACACTGCGCCGTAATGCTCATATTATGTGCATACCTTATTTGCATTGGGCGATGCTCTATTTTGTTGTGCAAGAGTGTGCGTTGTTCCCACATTTGACTTCTCATTTTGCTCCTTTAAAAAAATTAAAATCATTTATCAGATTTTATGGCGATAAAATGTGAAATGAATGGATAACCGGCTATTATATATGTATATACCTCGTTGCCTTCTTTTTGCGATGTTGATTTTCTGGCACTGTAATAAGGCCCCTTTTCATCACCATTATCCCAGCTTCCAGGTAAAAGAAGCACACGGACGGCCAGAAAAATTTGTATAGTTAGCACTATCACAAGTAGAATTATAAACTTTTGATAGTTTATGCAGAATCGGGAAATATCCTGGCTCCTTGTGGCCATTTCCACTCACAAGTTGGTAGCCCACTTATATCTCTCGTTTTTAAATCACATGACCCCAGTGCCTTTCTAGAAAACGGTGTCAAGTGGTGAAAGCTTCCTTTTAGCTTTGTCATGTAAAAATAAAACAGAGTAAAATTAATCACATTGTTAGCACGCATACTACTTTTGTATGAAAGTAGTAACATGTCGATTGACAGCGATTTCACAGTAAAGTGTTTTTCACAAGGATTTTAAAGATTATTCTCTTTGCAAACAAAAATGTAAATAAAAATCAGGGCCTCGAAGGGGTATAATTTTTGCATGATTATCCACACAAATTTCAAGCATAAATGATATAAAAATGCATCCAAAATATGCGATCCTGTAACGAATCTGTATTTTACTAGATGCATTGAAATATGCATGCATGTAATTATATTTTATTACCTTAAATGGCTTTTGAATGCGTTGATGTTGAAAAGGAGAACCACGCCAAAACAATCCACAACGGTTTATGCCTCTTATGCAATTGGGCTTGCCAGTGTACTTCATATTTTATCCATAGGTCTCAAATACCCTCTTTTTAGACGATAAAAATTCATCCAACCAAAAATGAAATCCTTTTAAGCATGTAAGATTTTAAGATCCTTGTCTAAAGGTTATCTCGGTAATAAACGAAAATGAATGGAAATGATTCATGTAATCTCAATCTCAATGACGGTGATCGTGCCGTGCCATGTACCAAAATCCGAGTTAAAACAAACACCCTTGCTTCTTGTATTAATGTTCGTCCTTTTTTTAGTGTGCTTGGTTAGTCAACTGTAAAGTAAATCTTCAGCACATACATTTGCATTCACACACTCAAACACAAACGGATATTTCAATTAAATTTAAGCACAGGCTGTACAGATATGATATAATCTTCTTTCAGATTTTCATGTGGTAATATTTTTGTGGAAGTTTTTTATCCTTTTGGCCAGTCGTACTTTCTTTATGCTTAGAGCAAATTAACAATGTTGACTGACGTGACGACTTAAAAATGTGTTGGTTATGGTTATGACAAACTAGTAAACTACGTAGTGACTTCCTCTCACACAACAACGGAAGTCAGCGTCATTGTTGGCATTAATTTTCAAAGTGAGGAAACGTTAGTTTTTTACAATTAGATTTTGCAAAACACAGTTTGCATGGATTTCACAGTCCTGATAAAATGTGATTTATTCTTCAATTGGGCTCGAGAATGATATGAGTCAGTCTTTCTAAGGCCCACGCACTTTTGCTTTAGGGCAGTTATATTTGTTTCGTTGCAATTGTCCATTTGCTAAAGTGAAACACAGGTTTTGCTAGAGACCAGGTAAAAATACTCGCTGCGACATGTGGTCCTGGGATAAATACTAGCAAAATCTGCTCCTTCTGTGGATACTCTATATGAGATAGGATGGATAGGAAATTTGTTTCATCGTAATCTGTACGTGTAAGCTGAAAGATCACACAGAAAAAAAGGAAAATAATATGAAGTAAGTATGTTGTATTTTTTTTGTATGTTATGCAATGCAATGGTATCCGGGTTTGCTCGGTCGGATCCACTTTTTGTTTGTGAGAGAGTATGCGACATCGACATCACAATTTTTGATAAACATCAGAACATCACAAAAAAATACATAAAAAAGCTATCACAAAAGGCAGCAGCAGAGAAAGTAATGATGCGAATAACCATAAAAAACTGAATATAAATCGTTTTCAGGATAAAGGGCAAAGTTCTTTTGAATGAAGAGAAGATATTAAAAGAGAAAGGCAGGTCAAAGATATTAAAAATTATACTGTCCATAAAAACCTATTTCATTTACCGACCGATTGTTTTCACCTTTGCGTTGTTAGTGGTAAGTGAAACGAACTATTTCATATTTTGTTCTGATATAGTCAGTACAATGCATACATAATCTTCATGACATAACTGACTGCTTTTGTCCAAAAATCGGTCCAGACTAAAAGAAGATCAAAAATATTATACACAAATGAAACTTGAAGAAGCATTTTGTTTACATTGAATCATGAACATATATGCACTAACATTCATCCTCACTCATACTCATTCTTGTATCTCGTTAATATGAAGAGAACACTGGAAAAATATCTGAAGAGTTTTTGGGCTCAAATATAATCTGAAACATGCAGCTACAGAAAAGCTACCATTACCCTTTTTTCACATTTCTCATGAAACCTTTTGTTTGAATATACATGTTAAGTATATTACACATGATACATACTACATATGGCTAAAAAATGAAATCTTGTTTGGTCAACAGCAAGTTCTTGTATTTTACGATGTTATAATATATTGATGATATAATAGCCGAGAACCTGTAATGTTGAATATGTGTAAGTGTAAGTACTATATGCACAATTTAGTGTAAGATTTTTTTACAGATCCATACAATCCATCGGTCCATTAGTTCTAAATTCCATTCCAGTACAAGTACATTATTGCATGAATCTTTTAATCTTAGATCGTAGAGTACGTGTGTACCTAGCTATTTGTTTGTAACGAAGGAAGGAAGGAGTTTGCCGGACTGAAAGTTAATGAATTATGGAGTTCTATCAGCTAATTATGTGGGTTGATGAAAATATTTGAAATCTTTCGTGTTAATTAAAAATGTGATGAAAATTGATTTTTGCGTTGAGAAGAGCAATCTGTTATTTTACTAAATTCTTAACAAAATACAAGTCGCTTTTAGTATTTGATGTTTACATCAAAATGTCCACCTTGTGTTGACTGAAGTGATTATTTTGAAGGCTTTTTACAAAATGCATGCATACTATTTAATCACAATTTGCTCACCTTACGTTTTTAAACCTTTTTATAAAAGCAGATGAAAGTAGGACTGTCGGTCCTTACTTAAAATCTCAATTAGTGGCATAATACATACCTGTAGTACTTAATCACACATCAAATGCATCTCTACGTGTGTGTATGAAGTTTTACGAGTATGATGGTCGGTCTAGTCATAGTCTGGTCATTGCTTTTAATACTGAATACTATCGGTGAACATGAACAGTGAACAGAGTACAAAGCAAAATTGAAAAAGGGTAAGATTGAAGATCTAAAAAATGTTTTCATTCTTGCACACATGCATTCAAACAAAACACAACAATATACACACTTTTTTCTTCGTTCATAGTACATAGTGGGTAGAATGGAACTGGGTATTTGGGATATATGGGAGATGTTGCAATTGCAAGTATTCATGTAAACGCTAACTAACATCAAAACCTCGCTCGTCCGTCACATAAGTATAGTTCCATCCAGCCAGAATACAATATAGCAGCTCTCTTTTGATAACACAGATGCGCCAACAATTAAATTTTGTCGGTAATTTTCAAATAGTTAAATATTTTATTTAAATCAGTAGAAATTGACTATTACAGATTTTCTAGTGTATGTATACATTCAAGTTAAGAGTAAAAAATACGGCTGCTAAAATTCGTTATAGACGTTAACCAACCGTACTGTCAACTCTGTGGTAGTTTCCCTGTGCGTAGTGCGTAACGAGGGATATAAACGGAAAAGTGATAATACAGAGGTCACATTTTAATGGTACATTGTTATAGCACTTCACTTCACTGTGTTCAATATTTGGAAAGAGGCTTAAATACGTGCTGGACTGGAATTTAGTTCAATAAATGAATTGTGTGGACAATCGCTGTCAATTTGTGTGTAAAATTGAAAATAAAAATTGAGTCATAAAAGGAGACTTCCAAGTTTGCCATAAGTTTGTGAATAGAGTCTACTCGGTAACTTTAAAGTTGGCGTTTTGAACAGAAGGCAGCAATGGCTGAAGGCAACTCGCTCAATTTTTTCCAAAAGATTGGAATGGAAGACAAGGTGGAATACTTTCTGATCCTGCCAAATGATGTAACTGACATATCGCAGTTTATGTTGGAGGTGAATGCAGTTGCTCAAGATATCATTGGAGATTACATGTGGCACCAAGAGACTTTCCTTATACGGCAACCAACTAAAGAGGATAAGGACAAGTTTGATGCTCCAATACCTGCCAGCGTGAAATTTTTATATGGATCAACTAGATTTGGAGATAATGTGGAAGATGAATGGTTCATTGTTCACGTTTTACAACAACTTACTATACGATTTCCGGGGATAATTGTTCGGTAAAAGTTTAATTCTATGTTTTACATTCATTTGATAACTTTGTTTGCTATAAAAGAAATTAACATGTTTAATATTTTGTGTCCATTAGAGTAATTGACCACGACGGAGAATTCCTACTAATTGAAGCCGCTGACTTTCTTCCGGATTGGGCTGAATCTGATGAAAGTTGTGCCCGGCGAGTTTATTTACACAATGGTGCTATACATTTAATTCCTCGTCAATCGGGGCCACTACCTGAAGGTGTTCCAGAAATCCAAGAAGCCGTGGCAATTGTCAAAAATCACACTGAGAAAACGAAATGCTCGGAAAGTATTCAAGACTGTATTCGAAAGAGGATTGGAGAATATCCACAGAAAATGCAAGACAATTTTCATCGAGTAAATCTCATGCTTCCAACCAAACTAGCTGCAATTATCCAACAGGAGCCAAATTTAGTACCCTATGGAGTTGCAACATTTTACTTCCGGGATCCACTTGACATTAAGGTTGGCCATCTACTATAAAGCATCACCACAAATTATCTATTCACTTTTACGTGGGGTTGAAAATTAACTGTTCTTACTACTTTGCTATAGATGGCTCGCCTTTATAAAACGTTCAAACCACGAGAAGGGCTTGTAAAAACTCGTGTCAAGTTTACTCGTTGTCTGTACGCCATGCTCCAGAAGCAGACCTTCCGTCCGGATCCCAAAGCCGGTTGGGCATTCCCTTCTCCAGCTTCCCCGGATTTTAAAGCCCATTCACTCGGTGCCAAACTTGTAAGCTAATAGTGTCTAGTGTCTTTATCCTTTTCAATGCAGTGAATTAATTAGATATCCATCTATTAATCAATCTTTCTTTCTTTTCAGACGTTGGGGTTCGAAATTTTAGCTGCAAGACTTACAGGCAGCTTGGGCAATCCCAATCATACTGAAACTTTTGATGACTGCGCTGGATGGCTACGGTATGAACAGAGCTTGAAAAAGACGGGATATTTTAAAGATTACCTGGAAGGTTCCAAGCCGTACACTCAACTGGCAGAAAAAGCGAGATCCTTCTTCAATGATAACCTGACTGAATATGTTCGTCTTGGGCATGAAGATGTGATGTTGAAGCATTTTAAAAACTCCTACAATACCATCAGTGTTGATGTAAATGCGCTCAAAGCCCAAGGTCAGAACCTTCCGCATGATGACGATGAGTCCTGGATGGAAATTAGAACTGAGGAATTTGATGATCTACTGCAAAAGCATTTTAAAACTCAAGCATCATCTTTATCTTCTAAAGAAATACCTCAAAAGCTCAGAGAATTTATGAACAAAATATCCGATTTTGAGGGCGTGGAGATATCTGACGAAGAAAACAACGAAAACAAAAACCATTCCAAAGCTCCCAAGACCAGAGAGGAGATTCCAAATGGGACAACAACGACGGAAAATGAATTAGAGGAAATGTTGGAGCCGTTGGACTTTAAGGCAGATGAATTTGTATCGGCGATGGATAAACTCTTGTTAGGTACAGTGTGTAAATAAATAAATAATTAAATCGTAATTTTCTTTATTGAACATTTAATGAAATTTGGAATTGTCTTTTTTTATATTAGATTTAGGCCAACGCGATCAAGATTGGGATGCGTCAGATGACTCATATGGAAGCGAAGATGACCTGGACTTAAATCTGGAAGAGATTAAAAATATGCACAAAGGTTCCAAAATTGCAGAGTTGATGGGGCAAATGGATGCAGAACTTGCACACACCGATGTTGGAAAAACCTTCAGTAATGTCAATGGACCGTCCACGTCCTCAAGTTCAAGTGGTGTGCGGAAGAAAACTAAAACGGGTGGTTCAGCAGCTACTACCAAAGTTGATGATCTCGAAGAATTTGATGACCTTCAAGCAGTTGACCAATTTGACCTGGATATGAATACGTTTTCCAACATGTTGGAATCATTCCGAAGCCAAGAAGGACCCACTGGTCCATCTGCAACCTTATTAAGCAGTGTTGGTTTTAATTTCAAAGATCTGAAGCAATAATGCAAACAAATTGTTTAAGTTTTTATTACATATCACAACTTTACTACTATGACTTAAATGTGATGTATTAACAGCTACAGCTATGCTAATTTTGTATTTAATCCACATTCGTTATCCTGTAATACAAATTATGTGAAAATAATGCATCCTTGTGTAAACAGTAATTATAACTAGCATGTGTTTTTGAAATTATGAATAAAAATAATTTTATATGCGAAAAAAACCAATGGAACATCAAAAAAGTTCAAATATTTTCATTCACGTATTTTATTCAATCAACTTGAATAATAGTGTACAACGCTGTTTTGACAATTTTTTAAATTTTCTAGAGATTTAAATACGTACTCCTTTTGCATTGCATGCATACATAATATGATAACTTTTTTTCAACATTTTTTAAACATCAAATATGTGTGATCATACCTGTATTTTTTTAAACTTAATTCTATCAGCAAGAAAACGACAAAGTTATTTACGTAAACATTAATTTACTAATTCACCAAAATTTGAGATACATTTGACTATAAAACATATCTCGTCACGATAATAATAGTATTTTCATAATAATAATTATTAAAGAATATATATTACGGATTATATATAATCTAAATAGGTATATATATATGTATTTATAACTAACTATTTTTATAAACATCCTGTTAAAACTAATAATCTTCCAGTGCATGAGTAATTTGAGTATATATGACATTTTTTGTTTTGTTTTAATAGCTGCTGCTAGTTATGAGTTTCTTAACTAAAACGTAGTGAATCCCGCGTTATATAATTGTATTCTATTCTATTTCTAAAATAATAATATTATGTCATGTTCCATGTTGTACGACAAGCTTACACTTTTTTTCACCGATGAAAAATGAGTGTTTTTAGATATAACCAAAATGTACTATTTTTAATTCTGAAAGAGGACAGTTTTCAATGACAAACAAGAGACTAATTTCAAAATTTACTAACTGCTGCTATTATAACTCGTATCAGAAGTGTTGAATTTATATAATATAACGTAGTAATTATTTCGCCTTATAAATTGTAACGCATAAACAAAATATAAAAACCTCTCTATAAATTATTCAACATACCACGTTTTAAATCATATTATAAACACAATGGAAATCTTTATGTACCAAAAATGATATTTTTATGCGCAAAATTGTTTTCTATGAGAAATTCAGCTACATGGGTTGCATGTTGCATTGCTTGTGTTTCTTTGACGTATTCAAAAATTAGCAGCATAGCGTGTATAATGTCTTGTATTTTTTAACCGTAAGTAGAGTAGTTTTGCAATATATATGTAATGTATATATAAAATCGACTATGATTTTTTAACTAGATAAGTAAAATCAAAATGCGAAAAAATATTTCTACGAATGAATCTTTCAGTTTAAATCTTCAGATCATTATGAAAGATTAGATCTTGACTTCCAGCGAAATTTGCGGCTGACACTCAAAGAAAAACATAAATTCTATAAGTCGTTGCCATTTCTAATTCAATTATTCATACATCGTACACGAGGAAGAAAATGTTTTCTTATTGTGGAGTGACAAATAGGAAGACAAGTATAACAACCTATAGAATATTTTTTTAACAGTTTGAATTTGAATTCGAGTGGAATAGTACATCAAGAGACAAAAATTATACGATAGTAATCGTAATAAAGAAATAAAGATGGTTGAAGAGGTTTTGAGATAGACATTTCAAGTATTTTTTGTAACAAACTAAACTAAACGAAACTTTCGATACTTATATTTTAAATACACATAAGTTTTGTAACGTTATAATTATAACTAACTGTAATACGTAACGAATTATTTCACGACTTTCATGGCAAGAATCAGTGCTAGACTCAAAGGGTATTCATGACTTTGGCACTCCTTATTATGTTAAAAGTATTATTTTAGTTTAATAGTTTGGGTGGGGATGACACCACGATGGGGACATTGTAATTGTATTCATTTTTTATTTCCTACAGGAAGAAATTTGTCTTCTTAACGTTTCTTAATTGGTACAGTAGAGATGCTATGCGTTTTGTAAACCTTTGCGATTACGGTACACACACATCATGCAGAAGAGAAAAAAGTAACGTAATTGTAACAAACGATCAGTTATAGAGTCGAGTGTTCTTGACACAATTAAATGATCATAAATCCAACCCGAACTTGCTTTGCTACTAACACCAACGGTTTACAATGGCGTATTCTGTTTACAGCCTATGATTTGGACAGGAGCCCAATATTTACACAATCCTTCTTTTAGCATTATCCTGGCTTCAGTATGCCTGATTATCCAGATCAAATTTTATCGTAGCTGCAACCGTTTCGATTCAATTTGTGACGCATACACCAAAAACTAGCAGCCAGTTTTTAACAACCATGAAAATCAGTTAATTAACCATAAAACTCTATATACTACATATCCGCCTAATTAGTACAATAATATTTTTTTTGTGGAGAATATTTTTTTGTGTAAGAATTAATAAATTGTTATATCTCAGATTGTTTGTCCGTTAAAATTGATCAAGTGATTCAATATAATAATATCAATGTAACTATCACCTCAAAAATGAATATTAATCAAGATACGAGTACTTTAAACATCAATAAATTACCACTTTGTTTAGCTAATCTTAAGTCTTTGTATGAGGCAATGTATATTTTTGGTATATTATGCCATTTTGTTCGATTGATGACTTTTAACTAATATTTCCTATTGAACGGATACAGAGAAATGCTTGATTTAAAAAATAATTTCATAACTGTTTCCTAATCATTTCTATGAAAATCTTTGAACGGCTAAACTTTTAACACTGATTTTGTACCCTTATTTAAAGGTAACATTAAATGAACATTTTTTAACAAATTAATAACAGACCATTTCAAATTTTTCGTGCATACGTGACGTGCCACGGAGTTACAATATTAGTACCAAGTAGTTTTCTTTCTGCCCTTCGGTTAATATTAATTTTCAAGCTATTACACTCTAAGTAATAATATCAGATAGGTTTCCACGAGTATATCTATAATCTTTACGTAAATTCATTTATGACATATACGTAAGGTATATATTTTAAGGTAGAGCAACAAGACAGTAACAATAGGTATGTATATATAACCGATTTTTTGTTGACAGTGTAACACTAACCTGTGAAATGCTTAACATAGTAATCTGCTAAATATTTAAGTTGAGCAGTAATAATTCTTGATTTTTTTTTGTATATTCACTAATTGTAGTACAAACTAGAATTTAATTGACATTGATTAACTACATAAATGAGTGTATTTATGTATAAAATAATTTCTAATTGAAATGAGACTCAATGTTTCGCATGGAACAATATCAATCAAAATGATTCTTCATGAATGAGCTTATAAAACTCGAAGAAAAATAACTTATTGTATAGCGCATTAATAAATCAAACCCCTCAATCCAAAATTCACAGTTCTCTCCATTTTTCATAAATGCTGTCGTGAGACATGGAGAAACCGAATTCGTCACAGGGACATAAATATCTAAATGACTACACTTTAAATGGAACATATGTCGTAGTTATAACTAACTGAATGACTCTAAAACAAAACTGGCAGCAATTCATTCCTCTAAAATAGAGAAAGCATCAAAAGTAAATCAAACAGCAAACTTTTTTTATACGAGTCATAAAGAGATGAGTAGTTGTAGCTTTTGGTAGCGATATAAATAAACGGTGTCATATCATCATTTTGAGTGCGTTGTGGTCAATTGAGACTCCTTTCTCTCTCTTCTTCTAGTACGGAGCAAAACGGTTATAACCACCTCGGTAAACTGCGGCCTATGTGAAAGAAAATGAATTATTCATTAGATGTTTTCATTTGACAAAAGGTCAACGCGACAATAAGCACACTACTTTAATATAATCGTAGTCAATCGAATAAGCAATTTTATGAGCGACTTACCCCGTATCCTGTCACCGGTCCAATATTGTGGTGACTGAGGTAGGTTTCCGGAAATTCCCTTCCATATCTGCATAAAAAAGGAAATACATTTTTTATATTTTCAAATCCATCAGTTCAATTTTTCTTTGACCAAAAAAATAGTACGCATACTGAGCTCAGAAGAGGAAAAAAAATTGCGAAAATATAAACGTTGAATGAAATCATTGAATACCGTTTTACTATCTTATTTAGTGTTTATCGTGAAGAAAGCAAAGAGCCTACATACATTAAGTGCCTGTTTGTACTTGTCAGTGTCACTGACTGATACATATACACATTTTTTTGTATACGACGGTATAAAAGCGTCTTTATTATATTTCGCTTCGGAACTAGATGTGTCCTGACGTATATAACAGCAATCACTTCGCTACTGTCTTGTTAGCTATAGATTGCCAAGTGCCACTGATGTAGTAAAGTGAAAGTAAGGTAAATCCTAAATCGAAAAAAATGCTGCTAGCAACAAAATTACCATTTTACCTATTTCATTCTACTTAAGTCTCTGAATCAAGCGTGGATATATTTCCCTGATAGAAAGTGACACCTACTATACAATAAAAGTCATTCGACTGGCTGGGAATAATAACCAATCAATTTAAAAATCATTTCCCCAAGAAAACATCCTTTTGGCTTTTCAAAGTGAACCTACCGTGCAATGACCTACTTTCTAAAAAAATGTATGGAGTTTCTACATCATAGTTAAGGCAACTAACCAAACCTGTTAAAATGGAAAATGCGTATCCAGTGACCAAGGTAGCCGCAGGATAATAATGATTCCTTTTCTGGTTTCTAGAAAACGATTTCATCAAATCATAAAACCGTGCTACTACACGAGTAAAATTTAAAGCAAATGTGTAAGACCACATTTATGTGCAGATTTTACTACCTCCATGTCCATACATAGCATTGTAAAAGCTGATTCATATTTCCTTCTTTCCTTTCACAAATGTTTATCCAAGTTCTTTCTTAAACATACAATTCAGTAGCAATGACTTCACGCAACAATACTATTCTCTATTCTACGCTGTTGGATGCAAATGTATTCATTAATCCAAATCCATTTTCCGCTCATCTTGAGATTTTCCAATAATAAGTACGTATCGATCAAACATCTCATCTTTAGGATTTATTGAAGGAAGTATGTGTGCAACTTGAGAAGACTACAAGCATAACGTATCATATCATCGCTGATAAATGAGGGTAACAAATCGCGACACGTAACTTCCATTATGTTTTCGATACTACACATACTGCTTAATGCTGATACGGTACAATATTACTATTTCGAAGAAGTGACAGCCTTGGAAAGGAAGTGTCTGTAAACTAACACACCACCTACCTCGTATTTTATGACAATGACAACGCTACGACTTACGTCGCCCCATTTCTTACACAGTGCAATTAATCAAATGATTATCTCAAGCAGTCATAAAGCAAAAAAAGCTACAACAAACATGAGCTCAGCATAAGTTGGTTGATATCACTCTCGAAAGAGAGTTTTCGTTCACGACTACCACATTTTATTGTATAATTTATAAAATATTATGTTTGCTTACCCGGGTACGAAACTAGCAACTCCAGCTGGTTGAGCAGCGGCTGCTGCACCAGCATACGCAGCTCGGGCAGCGGCTGCAGTGTAAGTGGCGGCAGCAGCGTAAGATGCCTGATAACAAAAAACATTAGCATTAGCATATTTAAAACACATTAGAAATCATTTATATTTTATGCAAAATTATTCACTACTTCAACTAAAACCAACTACAACTACAATTGTTTAATAATATATTCACATTTAATACGGACATGATACACAAGGCATATAATTTAAAACTCTTTTACTCATCTTTATACAGCGATTTCTTATATATTTCTCTTGTCACATGGCAGTCGATAATCCCATATTTAAATTTAAAGGGATATTAAAAGTATATTAAGTTATCTACTTTTTCACATGCTTTACGTACACACCATACAACTGATACAACTACTTATTATTCATGCATGACTATAACACAGCTTATAAAACATCATTATTCTGTGTTATCTGATATTAATCCGCCAAAAACAGAGTTTTAAATATATTTTTCAATTTTACTTCAGAGAAGCCTCTGCAAAAACAAGAAATGCATGCGAAATTTACAGTTCAGAGATATCCCATCACATAATGCTTTTTAAAAATAGATTTTACAACAACAAATGCGCATAACTTTGACAAGCAATGATGATGTACATACAGATTACAGATAAACCACGACGGTTTTACTCTTTATTCTTTGTTAGAAAGGATCGCATTCCTGATGATAAAGAGAGTACTGTAAAGGAACATGTGTGGAAGAAAGTCGTAAAAATATTTCCACCTTTCAAACGAAAACATACAGGGATTTTATAAATAGTCGCATAACGAATGACATAACATGCAATGAAAGTTCATCATATTGGTATTTAGCTTTTTCTCCCACTCGACTAAATAATAATGAAACATTAACCGTAGCGTAATTATAGCGTTACATCATGTGCACATATTATCAAACATGTATGTACACATAATCAGATCAAGAACATGGCATATGTCTAAAAACATCTCAGCAGCATGGCAGTACAGTTACTTCGCTCTTAACATCTAAATCCCACATGCTTTTCTATTTCTGTATTTCGCGAGTATGCGGCCGACCT
>JAQFZG010000929.1:0-25252 GCA_034695465.1 Entomobrya nicoleti | reverse complement strand
CACTCCCATCAGTACTAAACCGAACCTAACCTAACTTAACACAACCCAACACTCCCATCAGTACTAAACCGAACCTAACCTAACTTAACACAACCCAACACTCCCATCAGTACTAAACCGAACCTAGTCTAACTGAACACAACTTAACACTCCAATCCATACTAAGTATATTTGTTTCTGGTCTACTAAAAAAGTTTGACAGTATGGATGTTCGACTGCTAAAGGTCGACTATAAAAATTCAACAATGAAGCAGTCGACTATGAACAATTCGAAAATAAAAAAAGTTCGTCTAACAAATTTCTTCTCCATATAATCGTTTAAGATCAAGGTATACTAAGACGAAGTCGACTCTATTTTTGCGTCCCCCCACGCCAAACGAAAGCAATAATGTATCCCCATAAATGGTTCAATTTTCAGGTGTCTCCTTCATTATGGTCATAGCCGTGGTACCTTCAAAACAAATTTTCAAAATATTTGAGTACAAAGGAATACTCTACATTTTAACAAAGAAATAATTTGAAAGAAAATAGTTTTTTGCTGAAATATTCCAAAAATGAGTCACGTTGCATTTAGGAATGTAACGTCGCTACTAAAAGATGTGATTCTGATGTAAGGTTTTTTCAATTGACGGAGAAAATTGCATGCATAATATAGTAAAAACGAAAAGCTGAGGTTGTTAGATAAATCACCTGGGGATAAATAGGTTGTAGCTATGCAAATTGCACGAGGTATTTAATTAGTGTGTGCTATTTTGCTATCGGATATCGATTTTGTATTACTTTCCTAAATATGGAACTAATCAGTGAAATTGACTTATGTTTATGTCAAAACTGTATATTTGTTGTATGTAGAACATACATGTGTAAACTTGACTGTTTAAGCTTACGCAAGTTATATTATTATATTCTGACATTTAAAATGACGACTACTAGGTGTGGCTATGTGACATAACTCAGTACTTACATACGTTGTGTTTGATGGTTTTGCAACGAAGAGAACCAAATTCGTTATTTTTATATTACTTGTTTTAATTATTTACAGCCAATATTGTGTTGCTAAAAAAATTCATAGCATATGGCAATTGTCAAGTTGTTCCCAAGACTTGGTTAATTAATTACATGGGAAAACTAATCTTATCAATTGACACTGATATCATATATCTTGACATTGGAACTTCCTGCAAGAACCAACACAATGTTGAAATTCCGACAGTAATTTCCATCCAAAAGCAACCAGCAACTTTTAGTTTCAAAACACCAAGACTTCACTAAAACTACTCTAGAAGTTCTAAGAGGACACCAGGAAGCTTACAAGCAAACATGCTCGCTTAAAGTAAATAAATGTTTAAACCGGTGAATTAAAATATGGTTGACTTCGTTACTGCTCACTGCTTACCAAGAAAGCCTTGTTCATTGACGTTTTTGAGTACAACAGAGTTCAGGAATCCAAACGTGACACAACTGTGTGCGACTTTGATCGTGTGGATCTCGAACCACATTTCTATGGATCAGTTTCCATTGTTTTGGAAAAAGTGGAATAACCCTTAAGTACAATTTTGAACAGGTCATTAGCATCACAGGGCATCCGGGAATGCATTAATGAAGTAGCATTTAATGCCTGACGTAAGCTTTGCAGCCGGTTTTACATTTCTCCTAGCAAAGGCAGATTTAGTGAAAGTCTACACAGCAGTTGTAAACCATGTTTATTATTAGCTTCAGGTGGATTTATCGATGGATATGGAATAAGAGTGGTGTAGAGTTTTTACCTCTGTACAACTTGACAATTCTGATGAGTAATTTAGTAAATGAAGCAAAGTGGTAATGATAACTTTGTAAATTAAATTAGAATAAATGTTTTTTCCCAAAAATACTTATATTTCATAAGTTCTGAATACATATTATGGACCTTCTATAAAAAGTTCTTGATTTTAAAACAGGTGGGAGGACAAAAATATGTGCCGAGCTCTGATGATGACATCTGTCCACCTGTACTGGCCATGGCACTATCAGAAATTCAGTGAGAATTTAATCAAATGTGTGAAGATAAAAGGACGGTTTAAATCATTGATTAAACCAGAAAAACATTTACGTGTATCCTTGTTGCATGTTATAAGCGTTGCATTACTTTGTTTGTTATGATATTGCTCTTCAACCCATGATTTGTGCGGAAAGTTTGGTATGTACATTTCTTGGAGTATTTCCTATACCTTTCTCTGTATAAGACATTGTGAGTTCATATTCACTGTTGCTGCTGCCGCAGCAAACGAATTGTTTTTCTGCTTTCTTTTTAATTTGAATTTAAAAAGTAAACATTGGTTTCATTTTTAATTTAATTACCAAATTACGGTTACACATTTTCAACATGGTACTGTCTAAGCCGAATGAACATCTCAATCTAAGTGTATACACAGGGGTTGACAAGGGTAAGCTGGTTGCTGTTATTGTTCTTATTATTACTAATATTAATTGAAAGGTTATTTTATTGTATACACTTGACCGAATTGTAAAAAGTTAAAAAACACACAATTTTAGCAACAATAAATGTAAACAGTGTGCTTATACATATCATAAGCGTTTTCTGAGGAATGTATTATAAATGTATTTATATTTATGGGTTAAATCATAGGTTCTACCTTACATCAAATATTAAACTTTCCGCGCTTGTATTATTAAGCATAAATATCTCTATAAATAATTAACCATATGCTAGAAAATTCCAATTACTTGGTTACCGACAAAAAAGCCTAAGATATTATTTGACAGACTCAATTGCTTTAATTTCCCTCAGAACCAGGTTGAACAGTTTCACTCTAAGGAAGCGTGTAGGAACTGCGTATTTGTGGTCGCTTACGAGAACTAGATGAGTACAAGTAGTCAATTTGGCTTTTATTTTTCTGATGACATCCTTTTAGCTTTGCTAGCAGCCTTTGTTTCTTCTACGAACCTTGCAAAGGGTCAGAAACGAAAACAATTTACTTTTTCGAAGAAGTTTTGCCCCCAATTTCCCCGGAAATCTGTTCCAACTGGAATTGCGCATAGTTAGTAGGCATACTCCACAAGAAGGCGATAATTGCCACTGTTGTTGATGATTGGAGTGAGAGAGCTTTGTCAACCCTCCTTCTTTTGGCCAATAGAAACTACAGGTCAATTGACACAGAAGCTACGAAGGTGGGAGTTCGTTTTTTGGTCTGATGATATTTCCTTCAAATTTAAATGATTCCGAGAAGCTGGAGGTGTATCCTTTTAATAGTTTGTCATTTGACAAATGTTTTTGAGACATTTAACATGTGCCATAACTTTATTGCCTCATTTATATACCTTCAGCATCTCATTTATATACCTTCAGCACGGCGAGCAAAACGATTACAAAATTAAGCAACTCAAATCAGATCTCATGGTATTGACACAAGTATGTAATTGGCTCTCACACGTGCCATTTCGAATGTAAAGCCATACTGAGTTTATTGCTAATTAACTTTTTGATTTACCAGATTACAACGTCACCAATGTTGGAGTCATCCAACTAAAACTACTCCCCCAGTGTCTTGGATCGAAGAAAACTACTAGACCGTGCTTCCTAATTCCTCAATGACAGCACCAGTAGTTACTTTGCTTCCAATGAACAAATTTTTTTGAACATTTATTGTCATCAGTTTCAAAACTTCAATTTTCATACTCATGAAATTAGTGATGCAATGTGCCAAAGTGCTCTTTCGAAAAAATAGAAATGAAAACTGAAATACACTAATTATGGCGATATGAGAAAAATGGTGACGGAAGCGCTATGGTGTTTTTTGAATGTTGTCAAAATGTTGAAAAGTAACATGATGTGTTTGTACAAATATCAAACCAAATGCGCCAATTTAAAATGCGCATTAAACAAAACAGAAAACTTTGGAAGACTGCAGAATATGATAAAATGGGCAGACAGGTTTCAAAGGCGAAACGAAAATTCGTTGAGAAAATGTATACAGATTCGAAGTAAGCTCGAAACAAGCTTACATACATGAAAATTAAGTTCAATCAGTAAAGTATAAAAAGTGTATAAAACCTGCCTCAAATCGGCAGGAGATTTTCCTTTAAATCTTAACAGATTATAACTATATTTAAACAATACAGTTTAAATGTATTAAATTAAAGTTTATTATTAAAAACCAAGAATGTCATATGTATAAAATTTGGTTTAGTGGAAATTGCATAAAAAGCCATGCAATTTTACTAGTCCAATACATACTGTGCGACCTTGGTGAGAGATGGTGCACAACGATGATCCGAGCACCGATACTTTTTGTCTGACAAAGCGGTTTTCTACAGCAAATACCTTTTGCGGACAGGAATAAATGATCATGCTGCTAAGAAAGCCTACGACGGCTACAGGCTTTTGGGAGGGAGAAAGACTAACCTAAAAGGTGCGGCATGAGACATACAACAGTTCCTCCCATTGAGGCTTTAACTCCAACCATCAAATATATCATTTCCTCGCACTTCTGGTGTGCAAGGAAGACATATTTAAAATCGGCGTGGACGATATAGAACGTGCATATGCTGTCATAGTTCAACGGTATGAGCTTCGACGTCCAGGAGGTCTTGCGTCCCACTTTACAAAAATGACGAAAGTACCTTTAGAAAGCCCCAAGGAAACCTCCAACAGACCACAGAATTAAAAATGTGCAAATAAACTGCCAATTCTAGGAAGGAACTGTCACCAGGAAGCCTCGTTCTGCTCTCTCCCCAACCTCTTCACCCACTTATCCCTGTGCTGTCTCTCAGCCATCTCATCCCTCTGCGATCGACCCATACAAGTTGACTGAGTTTCGAGTAGATGGATTTGATGGAATTTCGTTCAATTCAAATTAAACAATTAAACTTTAAGTTGACGATCAAGAAATTAAGAATTTATTGTTATTGCAGGAAGACCAGATAAACTTTCGTGGCATCAACGACCACCAGGTCAATATTTTGTATTTTTTTGCGTCGAAATCCCGATTGGGAGACCATCACAAGAAAACGACCTTTTGATTAGCTACTGGAGGACATAAAAAATGCTCGATACATGACCCCAAGTGAGCTGGCTGGAATTAAAAAAACGGTAAATTAAATTACTCAAAATTCCTTGAATCCTGAAGCATGAAAGATTCCAGCAGTGATCCAGGGAAAATTAGTTCTAAATATTTTAAAGAGATTTATTTTTAAAAGGTCAATGCCAAAAATAATTTGTTAAATAAGCCACTGTTGCACCAAAAACAACATTTTAACAAGGTTTATCTTGCACACATGTTGTGCACATGGTCTGAGTATTAGTCTGAACACAATAGACTTTTAGTTATCATTTCAGTGTTACTTAAACATCCCTCTTCGTTTCGGACAGATGTTTTCCCCTTCCACTTTTCCTGTTTAAAAATAATTTATATCTTAAGTGACAATATTTCTCTTGCCTTGCAAAGATGTTGACCTGTCAATATAATTTTTCCCTAGACTACCTATAAACGTGTAGTGGAAATGATTTTTTAAATTTGTATTTGTTAAACAGGTTTTTGTTTTTTGGTATAAATGTCTAATATTTTTAAAAATCAGATCAAAGTTTTTATGTGATGATACGCAGTTCTCGTTAAAAATTTCTAGAATTCCTTTATGGTTTCATCAAAGCACTCTTCATTATTATTGCAATCATAATAATAGGGCTGATTATTTTTAAAGGACAGCAATGCACAGTGGGGTCATCTTTCTATCAGAACTATCCTAACAGAATATTGACTACTTTGATGCACACTGATGTCTTTTTCTCTTTTGAAGGGACTATCCTTCAACCGCTTGTAAAGTAAATGCACTCAAAATTTTGAGGTCGTTCATGAGGTATGGAGCAAAATATGACGCACATATCTTGAATTCCCTTAACCTGCTCTAATCATACGTCCACCCGGAGCACCTAGGGACATCCGGGGGCCTTAGGGAGGCGTTAACTTTGCGCCCGTCGTGTATTTAGATGGGCCTGATCGTGATAATGATTAATGAGTTAGGGGCGATAAGTATGTTCCAAGCTTTCAGTTGTCGACAAATTGTCTGAAATTTCCTCGCCTTTCTCAGGCTTGTACTGTTTTACAACAAACTCACAGTCACTTTCAATACCAGTAATTCGGTCACGGTAATTTATTCACCACAATGTTTCAAACAGTTTGGAAGTTATTGTTGCAAGTATTCTAGTGAATTCGCCAACAGGATGTATACATTCTATTGCTTTCAAGAGCATTCTTTTATCTCCCTTGGTATTAATTCTCCGTCATTTGTCCAAAAAGTCTTGTTTTTACGAATATTATGGAACTGAATTTAACGTGACGTGATGAACAGCATTTTTAGTAGAAATTGCGGACTCGTATCAAATGCGTTACCGAAGGTAAACACGCGATTTAGCTTATAGGTTATAAAGCTATGTTTCCCATAAAATCCTACATGTTTTTTATGATGGAACCAAAGAATATTATCCTCGTCGAAAGCACTTATTTGTGTTTGCAGGCTACACTGGCTCAATTTTTCCATCATCATATCATCATATCATATATGCACAATGCACTTAAGTGCATCCGAACAAATTCATTGACTTCTTATACCTAAGTGCAGTACATTGCACTCGTGTGACATCATCGCACCATCACACTTCCCCGTTACACACAAAGAGTAGGGCAAGTGTCTTATCCTGCCCTAGTACACCTTAAAATCAATATATGTGTGGGAGTACTGGCCTGTTGTTTTACTTAATTAGTGGCGATTACTCTAATTTCACTACTCCCTGCGTAACCCTAAAAGTCCAGTGGACTGTTGACATGAATGGCTTTATTATACACAAAAAAATAACGCACCCCTATTTTCTTTCGTTTCATTTTTCTAAAAGTTTTCTTGAAGTACAAATGGGAGCTTATAACTAGGTTTTTAATTTTTTTGGGTTTGGGAACATAATTAAAATTAAATTCAAACTTCGAAGTAAAAGTGCACTGTAAAGTTCAACAAAAATAGGTTTTGACCAGCCACCTGAAAGGACGACTGAACGAGATATACCATTTTTGACATTTCAACAAGCTGAGTGAAACAAGCAAATTATTATTTCGTGATTTATTATTATGTGGTTATTTGATAATAGTGACAAACAAAAAATTCCATGCAATACTTAATCGTTACAAAAGAACATGTGCGGTGTCAAAAAATCTGTATAATTTAACGGAGTGCTTATAAAACACTGGGGAATAGTTTCACCTTGTTTCACAGAGCTGGAAATCCGCACGCAATAATAATGGTGATTAATCCCATCAAAAAAATGAGCAGCTGACGTACAATTATGGAAAAGACTATAAGGCTTTTGGTGAAAATGTAAGGATTTTCAAAAACTGATTTAAATTATACTTTTAGTAGTTACATCAAGATCAATAATTTTTTGTGCACTTAGAGTTGCAAATGCAAGACACCCAACTGCTATTCACTTTCAGCTCGGACCAAACAAGCCGAAAAGGAAAAGTGGTGGCAGACTGGTCGGTTGAGCCCACATACCAACAACCAATCGCTATTAGAAGCGTATGGTCATTTTATTGTGAATAAGGAGATTTTCTGGCAAGCTGGCACATTTTCTTATGCTTGTGGATTGTGTCCACCTAGCAAAAATACAAATATGCGACGCGGTTTACGGCTGCCGGGCACAGACAAAATCTGCACTTGGAGACGAAGAAGCCATACATGTGTGAAATTTGTGACAAATATTTTCGCCGCCAATTTGTTTTAAAAAGACACATTAAATCTCACCTACCCAAAGAGAAAAGGAATCTCTTCAAATGTGACCATTGTGAAAAGTAAAAATATAGCAGCAAAATACGATCAATGGGGTATGTGATATCTACAAACCCTTTTTATATTATCACGAAACTGCTGCTGCAAGTTTTCTTGTGTATGCGTAAGGCTATGGGGAAAAGGTAGGTGTTTTACGAGAATTTTGTATTTTTCAGTCGCATCAATTCGTTAACAAATTGTTTTATTGTGATATTTATTTGCATAAATTATCAAAAAATTCTATCAGTCTTCTCAAATTTGAACACATGTAATTTCATAGAACACAAAAGGGAATTCATAGTATTAAATGAGCATGATATTTTATTGAACAAAGTAAATTGATAATATTTTATTAAACATTAAAGCTAAAATTACAAAAAAGGAAAACAAAAAGAAAAATTCATATATTAATAATAATTACATACTCCAGTCTCCATACCGTTGTGGTGGATTAAGGCGGCGGCCATAACTGGAGTAGCGCATTACAGCTTGATTAACTGCAAATAAACCAATCAAACAAAGGAGTCTTGCATAAGACGTGGATCTAGCAAGGGGTTAATATGCTCACTTTGATGATTGATTCGCTCTGGTGTAGGCTCCCGAAATCTCTCCATTTGTATGTCGTCATCATCATCATCATCATTAAATGCATGCAAAAAATTGTGCTTTTCCTCTTCCTTGTTTTTCTTTGGGCTCTCTCTGAGGAAACCTTGTTTCTCTGCGGTTTCTTTTTGGTGACTCGGTGGGTTAGCTGGCCTGTTAGCAACTGCTCTACTTGATGTAAGTGCATTCTTACCATTTCGCGACATCGATCTTTATTTTCTTATTCATTGAAACTGTGGTTTTGTCGGTATATTATATCGTAATTTTGTACTCATATAATTTCTCGTTTTAACTTAATGAAAGAAAATGAATTCGTGGATGTAGAATCCTTAACGGAATGATTTCATTTAAATCCCTTCACGTCATTTCAATTCATAATTCCTCTGGCAAAAAGTACCTTAATACGATTTACCTCTTCTACATGAAATAATACCATAAATTACTAACAGATTTTTTTACTTGCATATTTACACTCTCCACATGACATGTAGTACATAAATTGTACTAATTTAATCCTTTTATCATTTATACGCTTGCTTAATGCCATACTTTTATTGGCATCATTTAATATTGTGGGTAGTAGAAGTAGAACCTAACGGTAATGGGGCCTTAATTGCTGGTCGCTTATCATTCAGTTAATTTGAGAATTAATATATTCCGCAAATTAACCTCATAAATAATAATAATATAATTTAATTTCAGATTCAGAGCATCAGAGTTATTTCAGTAATTTAAATTCGTTTTAGTTATGGATATAATTCTATAAAAATCCACACTTATCTAAATATTTTACTGTTTAATGTTTAGTATCATTGCTCTTCAGAACTTATAGCACATTTAAGTATAGCTTACTGTTAAATGCGAAGTACTATAAATATTAATAATGTGTTAGGACTAGTAAAGCAGAACATAAAGGATTCAGAATATTTGTGCGTATTGTTTTTAAACTTAAGCTATAATATCTCTACATGCCAGCTACATATCAGATAGATTTAGGTACGAAAAAGAAAAAAAAAATTGTATTTACTTAAAGCAGTGCTAACAAAACCAGTTTGGTGCGATCTGATTGTTGTGCTCAGCGCTAGCATAATACCAACAAGTCCGTAGAGTTTGTTTACAAATGTAGTAAATGGTAGAGTCCTCAAGTCAGGTTTCCAATGCTAGATAATAAATTAGACTCGCTATGCAGAAATGTTACAATAGAGAGCGTAAGGTGAGTATAAAAACGTCCTACTGTACTCTTGAACATAAGTATATGTTCTTATTGAGAATTTATGTAATCTCCTATTTTTGTGTTAAATTACATCTTATATTTATTATTAAGTACGAACCATTTATCTATTCAATCTCATCAAATATAGCTTGTGTCTTCTGCAATTGATGCGCGACATCATATTTATATCGCTTTTTGTGAAATAATAGGTAACACATTAATAATTCAATAAATTCAAGCCATAGTTAATCAATATGTTATTATCATAGCCGGGGCCGTTCTACTGATGTTTGACGAATGTTAGTTACGAACATTATTTTCTCCTAAACCCAATGCTTTATGGTGAATTTCGAGACGAAATTTATGACGACATTTGCAAGTTGTAGTGCTAGTTATATTGTTACATTTCTTTATATTGCTTTATATTATGTTACTACCTGCATAGTAAAATCTGTACATACAGTTCACAGATTTATTATTATTACTACAATACGAATGCTGAATGCTATTTCGACACATATTTATGCTAGGCGCACAAGTAGTAAAATTACTTAGTTACTTTTACTTACTCAGTAACGTAATAGGCCAAAGTCGAGTATGAAAATTACCCATTATGATATATGGAAATCTCCAATACATAATATGATCCAGTACATTCGATAGATAAATTTTTAATTAATTACAAATGTTAATGCTCGAATTATACACGCATGTCGTTAGAATATTATATGATAAGGATCCTTTAATTATACATAGACAGATATATATATATAAAATGGCAATTAAAACACTCGAGCAGTTATGAATAAAATGACATTTAGTCACTGGTCACTTTAACTTACTAGTCACTGCTTTTTGACATCCTTAAGATTAGCTTTTTGGACTTATTTTTCAAAAATCAAAACTTCAAATGATTTTGAATTATCATGAAGAAAGAAATGATGCCTTGAAACTTTTATGTTGAAAGTTTATATTGCTTTCCAAAGGGCAATTAACCAGTGAATGAAAATATGACTTTCACTGATTTACACGAACGTATTCGTAGTTGTAAACAAAAACGAAAATTCTAAATGTGAAGCATAAAAGTGAAAACAATGTTGATGTCTCACATTCTGGTTGCATGTCAAGTAGAGATGAGTGACAGCGTCCAACAAGCCTCAGCGTCATCGAAAGGGCGAAGCGACAATGAATGCGTTGTACAGTTACTAAACTGGGTAGAAATCGGGACGCCTAATAATCTCCCCCATGTTAATATAATATGAAGTAAATCAGCTGTCAAGTGAAAACTGCAAGTCAACACGAATCCCTATATATTTTGTACTAGTGTCAAACCTGTAATGTGCACCGTTCAGCACCATAAGAATTTATTTAATTTGCAATGTAGCTACTTCCATTTAAGATGCGTAATTGTAAAAGTCGTTAACTTTAATCTTGAATATAATTTAGTTCAGGCACTTTTGCATCACAAATCATCATTGCTCTTACAGTGTATTCGATCTCTTTTCTTGTGGAAGACATTTATATTGATTTGTCATCTGGCATGTGTGTAACTTTTTTCTAGTTTTCTAACTGCTAGTTTACTCCAAAATCGTGCATCTGATTTAATGCTAGAAATTATCTTATTTTGGAGGTATGATTTCAGATATATCAGGCTTGTGAAAACTTCAAGATTTAATACTGCAATTTTTCTAATACGATAAGAATTACATCAAGTGTTTGGATTGTATTTACACCACAAAATGCACATTTTTCAATTATTACAATTTTAAACTTTTGCAAGTTTAAATATTGCAACACTCATAGTAAGTATTAATGAACCATTTGTTAGTCGTTCTATGGTATTTCCAGTTTGCATATCTAATGCTTGCACTTTTGCACGCCCCCATGATCCTCTACGTCAACGAAAAGGTACTTTGGTATCTTCCTAGGGTCCAGGCTCCCGCTGGAGACAACGTTAGTGGAAGAAACTTCATCTCCTCATCATCTTCAAAGCTCTATCTCACATAAGTCACCAGCATGCTTAGACTGAAAATGGAAATAAAAAATAAGTAAAATCTAGGTTTGGTTATAGAAATACCAAATAATAAAGAATGAAATAGAATATACTTACATTCATTTTTATCCTTCACGAAAACAAAAAAAACTGGAAACAGAATCAGGTTTTTAAAAAACATGAAAGCTTCTTTTTAGTGATTTGATAATAATCAGCGGCAACAGCAAGAGCAACTCAGCAGACAAATTTGATCATAAACAAACTTGATGGAAAATCATCATCATCGTCATCATCGTCATCTTTCAGATGAGTTGTGTATATAAAATACTTTACACATACAGTACATGTTTTTGTACTTTTGTTGTTCTGTTGCACTGTCCCACTTGCAAGAAAATTTAATTTTTCCCAATCTCAGAATTATTTAGTTAATGGTAACGATTAATATCAACACATTTCGTCAATATATTTTGGGGCACAGATGCGCTGACAGGTGAACCACAGGACCTCGCCGACCCAAAGGCACCGTTAGCCCTAAGGTACCTGGTGCCCCAGGCAGATCTGGAAGCTATGGAGGACCACTGGCTTTTTCCTGAGATTTAACTAACTAAAATAAACTAAAATTAACTAAAATCATTCATCTATATTATCTGTATTTATTAATTCATCATCATTTGAGCTGAGGGTTTTTAGTAATCCTTCAAAGTTGCAATCAGTGTTTTGTTGTAGCTCCTCTATAAATAATATGTATCCGAATAAATTTCATATGGAAGACCAGCTTTAATATATTTTTCACAGGGTTTTTCTAGAGGTTGCTTGTTTAAAATTTAAAAAAACTTGACATGTTGGGTTTCTGAAACAACTATGATCGATCTAAGTACAAGAACGATTACGGGTACGAAGCAAATAAATCAAAAACTCGAAAGTTTTCTAACCGCAGGGTGATTTGTGCACACTCAAGTACTTCTTGTGCAAAAAATCTGCACTGTCCAGTGACTGCACGTATTGTTCTGTCTATCCTCTTTTGACCTTCATTTTTCTATCCAATTCATTCGTTACATTCAGCCTTATCCTCCGTTAAAAATGTTTTTAATGTTTTCCAAAATCATGCACATCTTCATCCACCCTGTCTCACCTCACAGTCTCTAAATAAACGTGTCACGCTACTCATTTTCCTTTTTTTCATGATCAAAAGTTTCTCCACTTTTTCTTCAATATTTAATAATAATTTCTACACATTATGCATTAAAATTCAATTGTTGCGCATCTCACAACTAAAGCTTTAAATTTTTCTGCTTTATATTTAGGAACTATAAATCTAGTGAAACCATATTAATTTTATTTTTTACATATTACAAACCATTCTCTATATAGTCCATTCATCATTGCTACATTGTAGCGGAATTCCGCTACATAAAAAAAAAAAAAAAAAATAGTTAAGCCTTACGTTAACACCTAAATGTTTAAAATTTAGCCCAGGATAGATTTTTTGCTTTTTATATTATAAATTATAGAAAATTTTGGACTTTCAGAATACGTCCGCCAATATTTTCCATTCCATCGGGTTTAAAACGATTCGAATACGAAGTACGCCAATCCTTATGCATTCACGTCAAAATGCGATCTAAATCTTTAGATCGCTTTTCTTTGGACATTAACCACGAATTTGAGCCCTTGGAAACTACAGCAATTGCCTTTATTATGCTAGTAGCCTTGCGCTTTTTGGAGATGAAACCAATTCCGAGCTTGCCGACTCATTATTCGACATATCATTGCAAACTGGGAATTGTTGGAAAAAGCCTGTCCTCTTGAAAAGGCTTTTGGGATGCCATTACAGTATCTTGTAAAGTCAGCAGCAACTTTAAAGAAGTGGGAAACTGAGCCTTATATGTTTTTATTATCAGAAGTACTAGTAAAGCCGTTTTACACTGTGGCTTTTAACGAAAGACTTGACGTCCAAGTTCTAATATTCAACAGCAATCCCATCAACGGGATGAGGCCAGCAATTTATATTATTTTGTTTGGTCATCATTTCGGAGCTCGGGTACCAAAAGATCCCTTGTTAATCAAAAGAATCACATAACAACATTCAGTAGACTTTTATGCAAATATAACCCATAAATATGTGTACGACGGGAGCTTATATATTGAAGTTAATAACCTAACGTTTGAAAGAGGGGTGGCTCTTTATCCATACATAAGTGACGAATGGAAATTTCTGGAAAATTTGTCACCGGAAGTAATTGAGCTTACAGATGACGATAACGACGACGCTATCAAAATATACAGCTGCCTCAATTGCAAGAAGTTTAACCAGAGAATAAAGGAAATAAATAGGACTAATGCTGATTTGAGGAAAAAAATAGGCACAAAATCTTCGTGGACACACGCCTTCAGATTTTACCAGCAATTCCCTAAACGGTCTAACCGGTTTTGTCCTAAGCTTTGATGCAAATCAAATTTAACAGAGTCTGCAGCGTTCACCAAGAGGTTATAATATAGTCAAAAGGATCTAAAGGCAAACAATATGTGAATTTTACTAGCATCCTCTTTAATAAATGAATTGTTATTTAAGCTTGTTCATTTTGGTCTACTTAAGATTTCTATATAATGTGGTTTTTTTTTACTGACTAGCTCTACCATGTTATCAGTTTTATTAGACGAGCTCAGTTATAAGAACGTCAATTTGATGTTATACAGTGTTATGCAGAAGGTTTACGGATACGAATCCCAGCTAAGTCGAATCTGTAAAATTGTGTCTGCAAGAAATTTTATATAGTCTTGTCAATTTGAATTGTTGTTATCTTAATATGCATACATATGTTATAAGCCTGTTATGATGATATACACAGAATATGTTTGTGTACACTGGTTATAAAGTAGCTTCTTATATGAATGTACATACATACGTTATTACGTTACATACATTTTTTTGTTAATTGTTGTTTATGTATGTATTTATGGTTTATACCAAGGAATACCAATAAAGAACGTATTAATCAAAAATTACCCCGATTTTTCTCCTAATATTTTATTAATTTACGTTGTTTGCCCCCTAAAAATTTCTCTTAATAATGCTAGATTCACTTAATATTTTTTAATGGTAATGCATGGTAAACGTGTTGTGTGTATGAATGTATCCTGTATACATCAGAGGATTACTGCTTGCTTGTATTCTATTCTACTAGTTGTGTGACAAGCTTAAATTTTTATTTTGGTCATGTCAGTTGATTTCCAGCAAAGGTACTGTGAAGACTATCATACAGCACATACAAAATTAAACATATAAAAATGACTGACAGCGATTTAGGTTCCCGTTGTGATGTTGTTATTTTAAGTGGACGACGGCGTCCAAAATAGAACGAAATTTGCATTTCAGAAGAGGGAACAGCCTTTCAGCCTTTGGGACACAGTACAAACGCATATTCTGTTATTACCATGTAATAGCAGCGATCGATAGGCACTTGCATGGTGTGAACCTAAATAGACGAAAGACGATAAGGCACGACATCATTGATGTCGTGCCTTATCGTCTTATTAGAATGCCTTATCTAATAAGGTCTTATCGCCTTATTAGATTGCCTTATCTAATAAGGCCTTATCGCCTTATTAGAATTTCTAATGTCATCGTTTACTTTGCCATATTCACATGTCATGTAAACTTGTTTCTTTAAACTTTGGACGCATGTACCAAAAACGTGAATAGTTTAGTGTGTCTTTGTTATCGCTTTGGCGTTAACACTTCCAACCAGTATCTACAGTGTGCAGCATACATCCTGATATAAATCCAGCAAAGTAGTGCAGCCAAAAACAACAATATGCTTAAAAGTTAAAAGAAATGGAACAGCTGTGTATACAGCTAACAAATAATCAACAAGTTCGTCACCAAAAACAGTTCAGACAGATTTTCATACTCAATGATCTTAAAAATTAAACCTTGATTTAAACCTTAAAACCTTGAAGTTTTAAGTATTTTTTGACACATTCACGGATACACGAATAATTTTAACGGCAATACTACATTCCTTACAATTACTGCTGATTCAGATATATATTGGAAAATATGTTGCAAATTTAATTCGTCAGTTTTAAAGCATGTCAAATAAATCTACCATTAAATTACTTTTTGAATACTAACTAAATATGGCAACTGTATCATGTGTAGGAATTAAATTAAGTATTTGTATATATCATATCACATATGAATAACTTTTACACATTTTATCATTGAGGATTTTTACAAAAAATCTCTAAAAAAATATATCAAGATTCCTGTAGTTTACCGAGTTTTATGTAAATTTTGTGCAAAATATTTTTAGTATTTTGTCCATTCAAATGTATTGAATTCTTGGTAATATACCAAATCGTAACTGGTTCTACTGGTTGGGAAAACTACATGACGATGTTTAAAAAGATTTTGATATCTTGAAAACATGGCAGTGATAGGATGGAAAATTAAGACATGAGCCATGTTACAAACTTAAATTAGTTTCAAGTTCTTTTATTTTCTAAATTCAAGAATAAGCTTAAAATTCATTACATTTAAAAGATAGTAGATGAAGTTAACTACACCATATTTTAAATGGTATGAAATGAATTATTAAAGTGTAAAGTGTATTATGGAATTAGCTTATTATTAGCTCTTATATATAAATTTTTTATCAAAGGATGATGAAAAACTTGCTGACTAGGGATTATTTCAAGCTATCTGTAAAAATGTGTCATGACAATGAATATTTGAATAGTGTGAGTTATAACAACAACAATTCATTAGTTAACAATAACAATATAATTAAAAGCAAAATATAAAATTAAGTAGTGGGTCTGCTCATGTGCATTTAACTTAACATTTTATATATGTAAATAGTAATTCAGAAATTAATAAAAATTTAACAGCGCAGAAGAGAAATCGTTTGGGACTATTTTCAAACACGAATTTTCACACACAAATTATAATATTCATATTTTTTACTACACTTCAAATCAAATCTGTTATCGCATCTCACTTCAGTCAATTAACAGTATTTAAATATCTGTAAGGTTGTTAGGCTCGACCTTCCGAATTTTCACGGTCCCGTTCCTCCAGTTTCTTGATGACTGCCGTCCGAACCTTTTCCATTAAAAGCTGCTTCAGTTCGGCAGGAATTTTTGCTTTAATTATTTTTTAAAAACATAACCAGGTTAGAACATTGTATGTATTGCTTATCAATTCATAAATCTTAAGCATCCTTTTTATCTTGTACGAATATTTACCTCGTGCCGATGGTGAAACTGCTTTAACAATGTCATCAGGGGTCACATTTCCCACTCCCTTCTCCTCAATTACTTTTTGGCACATTACGTTCACCTCCTCCTTCCATCCGCTCTCCAACAGCAGTTTAGTGAGCAAGTCTGTTAGACTGTGAAATGAATCAATAAAGCATTTTTATAACAATTTAAAAAAAAAATTCACAAACTAGATCATAAACTTCACTAGAACTAGACCTCTCCTGTACACTCACAAAAGATATTTTCTAAAACATAAGTTTACTACAGTAATTAGTAAATTATTTTTTACTTGTCTGCCTCTCTATTCAACAAGTTCTGAACTTCATTTGCCTCCTTTGGATCCATTGTGCCGATACAAACTTATCTAGCTCAACGATTTAAAGTTAAAATTGATTTTAATTTGGATTAGTAACACGAACAATTCTACTATGATCAAAGGAAGAAACAAGTTTTGTGTAAACACTAAACAAAACAAACCAACAAAAGCCTCAAGCATTACATAAAGACATTTGACATTTAAAAAAATATTTTCGCTCCGAACGTCTCATTTTAAATGGGGTAGACTGCAACACAATGTATATTGTCGTTTTTCTAGTAGTGTGGCTAAATGCACTGTGCTAAGTATGTAGAAATGCTATTTATCTCTTAGTTTGATTTGGTATAATAAAAGAAGCTTGTTGCCCAATACTGCCCAAGTCTCGTTTCACTAATAATTGATAGTTAGTTATACTCTCGACAAATACCTGTTCTACAATGACAAAAGTGAACAAATTAAAAACGTTAAACAAATTATTTTACGTGTGTTTATATTAGCCTTTGGTTAAAAGGCCTTAACTTTTAATAACCAGTTTGCAATAAAACGGGTGCAACATGATCATAAATTTTTCGTCGCTACTACAAGATTTGTGTACATTTGCATTTATCCATCCTTTGGTTTGCTTGATGTTTTGCACTGTGTAAAAACACAACTCAGCTTATTTGACAAACAACATGTTTAAATACGATAAATATACCATATTATTCTTTTAGTTATATTTGAAAGCTCAGCTGGATAGCCAAATGGAAACCGGCAAAACTATCACAAGATGGAAATACAAATAATAAAGTGAAAACGACCACAAGAAAATTTAGGCAAATGAAATGGTTTATTAATTTATTATAATTTCACCATTGAAGATTTAGCAAAGATCAATTATTTTTTTATTTGTTTATTCAATACAAATTCAACATTTACATATAAGTTGTTTAAAAAATCACATAAGTATACATTTGAATTAATAAGAAAATTGTGGAATATTCAACAAATCAATTGTTCTCTATTAAAAGGGCCATATTACTATTTATATGGAAGCCGGCCCAAAGCCGGGCCCTCATGAATCATATACCATTCGAAAGCTCTTAACGAGTAGAACAAAAATGTTGCTGGGCACAAGTCTCGATTTCACTTGCTAATGTAAGTTTTGGGGCCTTGAAGTTGACTAAAAATATGTTTTCAAGGTTTAAAAATACAAGTATGTCCAAACTTATCAATAATATTTCAACAATTTGAATCAAATAGCTGTAAAATGATGTAAAGTAACCCTATTACCACTCACAGATGAATATGTATCACAAATCAATAATTCATGATTTTCCGATTTTGACCCTTCCAGCTAGTAGTGCTATAGTGTCATAAAGTGTCAAAAACTGAATTGGTATTTTATTTTTTTAGTCAACTGGAAATGAATTCTATAATTATTTGGCTAAGAAGAGTTACATTTTCCAATAAAACAATTAGCTATATATCGATATTATTGAAATGTGTGCTTATCAAGTACTAAGATCCTAGGTTTTTTGCCAACTTCAAGGCCCCAAAACTTACATTAGCAAGTGAAATCGAGACTTGTGCCCAGCAACATTTTTGTTCTACTCGTTAAGAGCTTTCGAATGGTATATGATTCATGAGGGCCCGGCTTTGGGCCGGCTTCCATATAAATAGTAATATGGCCCTTTACTGAAGCATTTAGAATTAGAATTTATTGAGGAATTAATTACTACGCCCACGCACCTTATACCATACACCTTTAAAATGAGTTGAGTATTAATTAAGGTGTGTTCCATGTCCCCGTTTATTGGATTTTTTTTAAGTTGGTATTTTTTAGTTAAAAAAAATCAATCGGAATATTTTTTAATTATTATTTAATTGCCAAGTTTAAATAATAATCATACTAATAAATCAAATGTTGCAATAAATATGTAAAATGGGTTACGAGAGACAAAGGACAACTGTAGGTACGTTACTCACTCACGTCATCATTGTTAAGCTTGACTTGGCTTTACCGTTAATATTTATTGCATAAGTCAATTAACTTTTATAATATTTTCTTAATAGCTTATTATTGTGGCTAGGTTCTATTACCGGAAATGAGTAATTATTTTACAGCCTTTCCATCCATTAAATGGTCTGCTCTAAAACTGTTGGCAAATCATTTTTATGTGTCATGTCACCACTGCCTCGTCGCCTGCAGCCTAGCAACCATTTAAAAATTAGATCAAATTGATTATTAAACTATATTACAAATTTATTCTTAATTGTTAAGACCAGACCGTGGGTATGATGGATGCAGCAATTAAATGCCTAAAGCAACAGTTTTCTCAATCAAATTAAATAATTGATTATTTCATTGAAAAAATGATGGTCCGTTGCCTCATTCTAAAAAATCTCATTTTTTCAGAAAGGCCTCAGATTTAAAATGAAAGTTAAGTTTAAAAAATTATGTTGAAAAAATAAAAGGAAATGAAAGATTTTTTTTTTAAAAGTCGATGGACGATGATAAGCTGATAAATTTGTTGATATTGGCGATCATAACGACATGATCATCGTGTTAAGTTGGTTGAGTGAAAAGTTAGAGAGGAAGTTAGAAAAAAATGGAGACAAAGCCACACTCAAATTTTTTTTCTCAATTCAAATCACATTGTCATCTCATCGCCCCCCTACCGCTTTGATTGACTTTTAATTTGGTTTTCCTGTTAAAATAAGTAGCTACACTGTTCACAGCCGTCATCATATCACAGCCATTGTGTTTTTTCTTTTGATTTTTAAGATGATATCTCTGAGTTGACGACACAGTCAACATGATCATCGTCACCGTCATCATCATCGTCACCACAAAGTAATCTGATAATCTGATATCCTCTGACGATGATGACGTCTTTTCTGTTTGCACCCACAACCAACCAACAAGCCAACTTTGAAGTTTCTCACCACAAAAAAATTATTTTGTTTTGAACAATGAGCTGCTATACTGCAATTTTTTTTCAAAGGGAATAAACCAACCATGATGATAACCACGCTGGCAATTTGAATGTGTAATCAAATCAGATAATCTCATTTGAAAATCATTAGCGAAAAAAAAATATAATCTGCTTCCGTTTTCGTCCTTTTTAAGTTGGCAATATGATTAGTGGAAATGCACTGGTTTGGTTTTCTAAATTGCTTTGGGCAAACAATAAAAAGTGAAGCAAATTCCTTCACTCTAAAAAATATAAAGTGGTCACTTTCAATCCCTTTTCAGTTCAGTTCACGTCTCAAACCAAACCAAACCACCAAACAAAATAGCAAGAGTGTGTGGTCATGTCCTGTCACATTTAACTGACTTGTTACCTAATTTCAGTTTTCAATTTTTTTCTCCTCCAATTTGTTAACCAGCTTGTCATTATTATTGTTGTATTATTTCGCTTCTGTATTTTTTAACGGGCCTTCAGATTTAATCTTTTCAAAAAAAAAATTACAAAAGAACAACAATCAGTTTTATTACTATTTTTTCATAATAATTTATTATGATTATTAGGTTTAGTCAGAGATGTGGAATCTAAAAGTACTTTTTTTTATTGCAATTTATTGCATCATTAGCAATATAAATGTAAGGATAAGCTAAACTATCAATTCCCAAGACTCATCATTTCGTTCATCCTCGTCAAACATGTCATTTTGCTTTAAAAAAGGGTTAAAATTTTTTACTACCCCTTTTTTAACTGCAGCAATTGCAGCAAGGTCTAAAACATAATATGTATACTTATTTTGGTAATGTACATTTTTCTGTGTGAAATTTTTTTTACTGTGGATGATTTGATTTGCTCACATTATTTTTAATACACTTTAAAGCTTATCATTATAATCCATTAAACTTTATTGCTGGTCTCATCAACAAACCAAAGCTATAATAATAAAGTTACGTAGTCAACTTGTGCAAGTTATCATGAAAAAAGTGCGTGGGTGGAGGAATGCAATAAGTAGAGAAGATGACACAATGGTGAGCTTACTTAAAACAGTTTTTAAGGGAAAGGGTTAAAAAAATATAGTTACTTTTTTAGCTGATTATTGAGGAAGAAGTCTGAACACTAAAATTGCGTAACTAACTGCCTTGCAAAAATTGAGTACCTACTTGTTATTTTTTTAATGAATAAAAAGGTTACAAAAATTTAAGCGTAGCTTCAAAGTTTTATTCAAGTAATTATTCTAGAGAGAAATCATTGGAAGTAATTTATAGTTTTGTATAAAAAACCTTCTTCTACTTCTCATCTTTTTTTGCTCATAATTCAGTGTCAGAATATTTGTATGGCAATTAGTTTAAATGTGTGAATTTGATGGGTAGAATGATTAATTTTTATTTTTTTTACTTGTTCTGTGCGTGCGTGGGTGGGTGGTAGCGAGTTTTTTTAAATGTAATATTTTTTATATTGTTTTGAGTTGGTAGGGAAGTTGATTACGTTTTTTACATGATTTGAGAATTATGGCTAATTGTTTTTGTTGTGATTCATGTCGTTAGAGGAATTTATCACGTAGCATTTTATACAGGTTGTCGTGGTAACATAGCATAGCAGCCACCGCAAATATAAGTGTAGTGACCTGAGTTGACTTGAGTAATGATGAATGGAGACCGCAGAGGTTGTCGAATTACAAGTTAGGAAAAAAATGAACAATTAGCCATTAACGTCACAATATTTTACATGGCTCATTTACTAAATAACTTTTTAAATGATAATAAATGCTAAATTAATAATTAATAGTTGTAGTTTTCTAGAAAAAAAAAACAATTATGTAAGAACATTGAGCCAATTAATTGAAGAATTCTCGAAAATAGGGAAAAGGTCAAGGAAAGTGTTAATTAAGCTTTAATTGCTAATTGTAACATGGTCAGTTGTCAATACGCTTAATTTTTTATATTTAATTAATTACTCCAATCAATTTAAAATAGTTAAAATTTTCAGGTAAATAATTACTGAAATTAAATAATATTCATATTAATAAACTGCAAAAATCTGTTTCATTTTCAAATGAGGTGTAAAATAGAAAAAGAAAAACATAAGCTTAAAATGCTCGAGGCTATTCTCAACTCAAATTTTAAAACTCAACTTGTTTTTCAAGGGATCTAAGGCAACAGCGCCATAAAATAAAGAAGGTGCGGCGGTGATATTGGCTATATAGCGTTTTAACTGCATGTAACTTTCACTAGTTTGCGTACGACTTTTGTTATTCTCTCAAACTGAACAACAACCTTGCACACAGTACATTGTACGAAAGATGCGTTTGAAATGGGTTTTATAGCAAAATTTTGCGTGTTGCGTGCATCAAACTATTCAATCATCTTAACTTTAAACAGCGACGGAATAACCTTTTCTGTTTTTTAATGGTTTGCATGACAAATTCGCGATATTGATCATCGGTGTGATCGTCAGCAGTGAAAAGTATCATGACATGACTCTGATGAGATGATGATGATAATCATTAGCGAATCTTCTTCACACCTTCAAATAATCCATCATTAAATAAGATATTTGCAGATTGCAGACTGCGTTGCAAAGAGGCAGGAGTCATCATCATTTTTTTTTATTGTGGTTGGTTGACTAGATGATGATCCACTCGAAACACAAACGCGAACGGTTTCGATTCGATACACTTTGTTTTTTTTTGTTGCGTGTCGTGTCGTGTCTTTCGAGACTGCATATTTTGAAGCGTGTCTATTTCATGATCATCTTTTTGTTTTGGTGTCGGTCGCATGTAAAAAAAAGCCATGATCAATTCGTAAATAAATCAGAGTTTATTCATGCATGCTTTCGAATAGAAACATGATTTTCTCATTTCTTCACACACGTGCTCATCTCTCACACTCAGTCAGCACATCAAAGAGTTTAAGTTGCCATGTGACATTTTGAGTGGATTGAAGTGCACTTTCAAATGAATAGAATTTTTATTATTTTTAAATAGACGATTTAAAATTTAAAATTTAAATGTTGCAACTAAACCAGAGATAGATACACATGCAATGCGATAGTTAGTAGCGGTCAGTGTCACCGTCACCTGAGTAATTGAATGAAGGTCCCTGCACTCCACTCCACTCCACTCCACTCCACTGATTGAGTATCCGTTGCAATCACAACAGGAAAGGAAGGTGTTTTTTTACGATTCAGAAAATAAAATGTGTTGAGTGGAGTGGCACGAATAGAATTTCTCTTTGATAGAAAAATTGGGTTAGACGTGAGCTAGAGCAAAAAATATATTTTGTTGAATGGCTGGGATGATGATGAGGCTTCCCACTGAGGATGAGAATAGCGTTGCTAATGAACGACGGCGGGATAGTAGTGCCTATTTAAAAAAATTGATTTAATTAAAGCTAATTTTTTTGTGGTTGTTATTTTTTTAGATTTAAACCAGAGAGAAATAATCAGCGAAGGCCACTGGCGAGAATGAGATGGGGTGGGGGTGGTGACGGGGGTGGTTCAACCCCTTCTCCTTTGGGGATTGGGGGTGGGGATTGGTCGAGGTGTAACATGGCGGGTGACTTGATAAGCTGTGGAATGAGTCCCGCAAGCAGCATAACGGCAGGAGTTGATCGTAACGCGGAAATGGGCATGATGGCGGGCTACTTTGGTCAGTATGGCCAGTCTAGAATGCATCAAGGTCAAATTCATCATCAGAGGGCTGCCCTTCCCTTGGAAAGTGAGTCCAGGGTGTCTAGCATGACTATTGCGGATATAAGCCCAAGAATTGCTGTGAAAAAGGTGCTACTGCTTTACGAGCATTGTCAGTACAATGAAGCCGCCAATTTTATTGATCGTTTGAGCGTGACAACTTTTCGGATAATTTTGAGAGAACTTCCCATCGACATTTTTATTGAAGCCATGCCCCTCTCCCTACCTATTTTGGAGAGCCTTTATTCTAAGGTTTTTGCGAGTGAGGGCGCCAGTGGTGGAGGAGGGTCCTTAAAGTGCCTCAAGCCTTATTCAGTGCTCATGCATATTATTTCCTTCTTTTCAAGGGACTTGGCCAATCAGGAACTGAGGTCAGCTAGACCCTCTGAGAAATTTCTTAGCTTTTTATCGGATTGCAAGAAAATTTTAAGGGTTCTGGTCCTCGGGGAACCTGTTCTTGTGAAAACTCTGCAGCAAAGGGCCCGAGCCCTTGACAAGGCGGTTGAGGGAATGGGACATCACAGTTTGGTGGGAACTTCAGACGAGAGCCTGCTTCCTTTACATGACGCGTTGAAGCTGGAGTTCCGTCGCGTGGTGGACACGTACAAGGAGGCACTTCAAAAACTCGAAGATCTCGCCTTATCCCAAAAACATGGTCCAAAGTCCTTGGCTCATGGTCCAGCGCCAGTAGCAGCTTCGCATCAGAGGCAGTTGAGTTTGAGGGTGGATGAGATTCAGGATCGGTTGATTAAGAACAAGAGTCTTTTGAATGTGGTGGAGCCAACGCTGGATAATCACTGCTTGGACGTGCTGTTGGGGATACTGCAGAGGAGAATCGATTTGGATAAGGACACCCTCTTTCAGTTCACTCAGCTGAGGAAGGAGGCGGGGGATGGGAGCCAGGGAGATGCGGTCGTGGCACCATTGCTCATGCGGTACTCAAGGGCTTCCAAAAAGGTAAAAAATGAATAATTTTTTAAAGGAAAGTTTTCAGAGAAAAGTGTGAAATTTGTCACCTGTCAAAAAAATGTAGGAATTCCTTTCTTTTCTTCGTTCGTTCTGTTCTGCTGAGCTTTCTCAAAAACCAAGAATAGTATTGAATTTACGTTGAGTTAAGAGACATGTACACAATCTAAGAACATAAAAGACTAACAATCTGGCTGCGTCTTGGACAATTTTTTTCTCATTACATACTTCTACTGAAGTAGCATTGTGGCAGTATGAATGGTAGTATGTAAAATGTGGCAGTATGAATGGTAGTATGTAAAATGTGGTAGTATGGATGGTAGTATGTAAAATGTGGCAGTAAGGATGGTAGTGTGTAAAATGTGGCAGTATGGATGGTAGTATGGATGGTAGTATGTAAAATGTGGTAGTATGGATGGTAGTATGTAAAATGTGGCAGTATGGATGGTAGT
>JAQFZG010000928.1:0-25255 GCA_034695465.1 Entomobrya nicoleti | reverse complement strand
TGTGTTGTGGTACTCTCCAATAATTAAATCTCAGGTGACAGACAACCTGTCCTGTGGGCTTCTTTCTAAGTTGATTGATATTCACAACTTCATTTAGGTGCGCAGTGGTAATGTTTTCTAAAGGTTACATTTTGAGTCAGTTTTATCATAAAATCAGAATTAACGTCTGATATCATATTGTACCTAAACTTATTTTGTCCGTTAAAAGTTATCTATCCAATCGAAACTCTGAAATTAGTATAATTTGCCCTTCAGCGATATTAAATCTTAGCGAAATGTCACCCCAAAAAGAGTTCATGAACATCAACGGAATGCGGATTCAATACTTGTAGCCATTTTTTTGGGTCAACTTTCATACATAGTTACATATATGTATGATATTTTGGGCTAATGCAATTTATTAATGCACAGTTATATATTACGTGTCATAATTACAGAAAATAACTTCATCCATTCAGTTGTCACCATTAACTAATGTCAGTAGTCAAGCCAGGCCAGACGCATAATCCCACATCTATGTATCTAACATATCTATCTAACGGAGTTTCTAGGAAGAAAAGGACGTGTGTGTGTGTTTATAACTATCCATTCCAAATTGACAAGGAAATACAATTTTTTCCATGCAGAGTTACTTCGACAGTGAAAGATTGACATGCTTGTAGTCCCACAGGAGCATATTTTGACGAATAAATTCATATACAAAATTATATCCATACACAAAACGCGTATATATTATACTTACGTTAATGCCATGTCAATTGTGTGTGGGATTTTTCACGTCAGCCAGACAAAGCCTATATACATTACATGCAACTAATCGTAGTAAATAAACACAACCTTTCCTACTTTTTGTCTGAAACAAAGAGCCAAAGAAAAAAATATGGCACGCCACGCCAAACCAAGAGAAATTATTACTTTTCTAGTTCATTTCTCCAGATAATTCTCTGGTAAAGTAACTTTGGAAAGATCTATATTTCTTTAGATCAGATCATATTCAATGTTGATACACGCGCTTCCAAATAGTTTTGTTGGTTATATTAGTTTGGATACTTAGGTGACTTTTATAATTTTTATTGTTGTATTAAAACCAACTTATCATGGGTAACCCTGCACTGTATTCACATGACTATGACATTTCCTAGAAGCTTGTCTAATTTCTTGTGGGTGTAATGTGAATACACTATAGACCTTTTTGAAATAATGAACATAGTTGATAAGTGGAAATGTAATGCATACTCATTATATGACTATATGGCACAATTTATGTATCATATTTCAAGACTTGTTTTGTTATTTTTACGTCTCCTTCAAAACATGAGAAGTATTCTTCCAAAAATATAAAGGTCATTTTTATCTTGTAAATATGACGAATCGTAATAATTCTCTGTACCATTGTGATCTGGGTTATTATTGTTATCCTTTAGAATATATACTATGGGAGTTTTCGAAGCAGCAGCAGGAGTGAAGGATGAACTTATTTGCTCCTTGTTCTTCTTTGTCTGAAGTGTAGTTACTTTTTGGTCTGTTGTACTGGATTTGTGGCTAGATTGCCTTGTTACTATTCCTTTCGACTGAGCAGACACAGAAGAAGGGCATCGCTTCAAACTGGAGGTGGTAGTACAAGCAGATGATGGAAATGCGAGGGTGGAAGAAGTAGCTGGATCTGCAATGCTACTTTTACTGGTGATGGGAAACTTTCTCTTGTCTTTTATCTTGTAGTGGTGTGTGCAGTCTTCATCTTGTGGGACAGCGGTTGGAGAAAGCGAAGACCTTTGACAGTTGGAGTGGGCTGATTAAGCAATAAACAGTTAAATGTCAATGATTTTTAAAAAATAACAAGGTTTCAAGTTAAATATATATATATATATATTTGATGGAATGGAACAAATAATAATTTGAGCTTTAAGTTCCAAACTACATACATAAATCGACACTAGAAGCTTTAAACTAGCAATATTGAATAAAGCCAGGGTTCAATTTTTAATATATTAGTTGTATAAAATTTAAAAGCGAAAGCCAAAAAGAAACTGAACCCCACAATCTAAAATATAACAGATATTATTGGTCTCAAATAAGCGTGTATTAAATATAACGCATCTTTGTAGTTATCCTTATATACCTTGCAATATTAATAAAGCTTTCTTGACTAAAAGTGCAGAACAGAATTCTAAAATCTATTAAATTTGATATTTCAGCATAGCATCAGAATAGAAGCCTCGTTTGTGTCTCACTTTGCCCCTTTAGTCTCCCTATACAAATTTTATGGTATAGCTCGGATCAAGCCAGGTATTAACTTTATTGACTTTCACCTACTTCCTATTTTCTGCTAAAGGTACATATTAACTTTAGGAAGAAGGAAGGTACAGGTCTTTTTTATGGCATATTTGGTCAGGCATTAAAATCTGATAGGGGTTTTGCTTTAGATTTATGAGCTCGACAAAATCTTCATCTAGCCAAACTTTTTCTAGAAAGAGCTAAGCTAAGCTCTGATCAAACAGCTAGAATTAAGAGCTTTTTCAAAAAGAGATCTAATGTAAATTGTGATTTTATGGATGAACATTTCTTACAGATGGTGCTCCTTTCTCAGATCAACTTGAATCATAAACATAACATGACAGGAAACCGTGAGAGAGATAGTAATAAAAAATATAAGTAGGTGCTTTTTTATCATCCCATTACATACATTTTATAAAAGTTAAACATGTACATACATCAACTATCAGCATGTATTACCACCACCCACCCCCACAATCACCTTTTGTTATTACTTGACTTTATATGGAAATTGGGATGTAGGTAACTGTCTTTCTTGTTTCTCTCTCAAAAAAACACACAAATCACAAGTGCCCCAAATTTTTTTCTCTCTTTTTTCTGTTACGTGACTTTTTGCATGACGGCATGGCTTAAAAATCGTTAGCGGTGGAGGTATTGATATTATAGCACCTAAATAACCAAACCAAACCACCTGACTGTTATCTTGATCATCTTCCTTTTACTTCCCTGAGAATTATAACGTATTTTCTCATAACACTAAAAATATATACTCGAATTGAAGACGAAATAATATTACTTCTATCTATCATTGTAAAATATTTACTGCTTCTCTAAAACTGCATTGCTATTTTATTTTCTGTCTATTTTATTTCGATGAGTTTATTTGACTGAAAACCTGACTTTTTACTGCCATTGCCACACAAACCGAAGGGAACACACAAAAAAAATTTACAGCAGCAAAAAATAAAACAGTAGAGTTGATTTGGGGAGAAGAAGTTGTGGTGTTTCCCATTCCGTAATAAGCATGGGATATAAAAACTTGGTGGTTTTAAAGAGCCATCGTTCACACAGTCAGTACAGTCATCTAGAACATTGTGTTATTGTATAAAATACTTTATCATTATTTGTCCTATTATAATGACTATAAATCCTAAAATTGACGGATCTGAAATTACAGAGATGTAATAAATAAGGTGTACATGCATTTATATTGCATTGTATCGTATCCCGTACACCATAAGAGCTATCAACGATCATGTTGTAAAACGTACATGTATGCTTGTTAATAGAACATTCTGAGATGAAAATCGGAGATCACCCAACCATGAAATCACTCTGTTGTCCTACGAGAGCTCTAATACTGATCAAAACTAGTGATATATTGCATAAACATAGTAGGTGCAGGAGGGTGTAGGAAAAACAGCAGGTAACAGCAGTAGGTGCTATATTGCTGTCATTTATTATACTGCCAGTTCTACCTGCTTTTCATTTTCAGCTATTTTAGACAATTTGACAATGAATTTAATGGTAGTGGTTAGGTTTTATTACAAAACGATGCCGTACAACTTCTAATAAAAAATATACTATTACTATTTGTTGTGTTATGTAAACTTAAACTATCTATGTAACAGATGTGTATTCTGTATAATTATACTTTGACCATATATCCTTTACTCGCTCTTCCTCTTTTCTTCCACAAGATTTTGTTTTTGTTTTTCGTGCATCCCTATCTACCTATTGCCTATAAGTCAAGTCAAAATTTGATGGGCTGTTCGAAAAGCAGGTTCATAAATGAATGTAATTTTTAGTCATTTGTTCGCTTTCACTTCAAGTTTTATTGCTGAGAGAATGTAGTACCAAATGAAAAATAGTATACATTCGTACGTACTGAAAGCTAGTTACAGATTTTTATGCATAAATTTTAAAGTATAAAATTAGCAATTTTAATGTTTAAAAACGTTTAATTTCAGGGAACATATTTGGACGCCGGAATATTTTAAGGAACACTTTAGTAGTTTCTCAAACAGTATAGATGTATATCTAATCAAAATCTACTACCACTACCAAAGAGAAACATGAAAAAAACAAAATTGATAACGTAATCTACTGGACGGCACTACAATATATATAAGTAGGTTAGCAAGGCATGCAATTTTGGGTGTAGGGGTAAACTACATTTGGCTTGACTTACACTTTAGACACTTTTTCTTCCGTTTCTTAAGCCTCCTCACGGGCACAGAAACAATCATGCTCGCGGACGTGGATTTCCTTGACTTCCACCAAGCCACACTTGGAGGACATCCCAATCGGCAATGATAATAATGGTAACTGCCACCACCACCACTTACATTTCTGCAACCAATATTATGCCTTTTGTTCACAATTCCATCGATATTCGCCACCGGGAAAAATGGAACATGAGCATTATTGGAAGCACTGCTAGTTCCATTCCCATCACCACCTTCAACACAGTCACTTGTACTAAAACTTTCCGTGTAATTACTGCTGTCTTTGTCCAAATGGGACTCTGTTCGTTCCGCCGCAGCCATTACCGACGAACAATTTCTCTGTTTTGTTCTGGAACTCCTTTTGAGATTCCGTCGGATTTGTCGTTCTAGAATGACTAGTTCTCTTTCACTACTCATTATGATTAGTACACTGCACCGCTTTTTATTAAGTTCACCATTCAGGTCGTCTTCACCACAACAATGACAACATCAATAGAGCTATTAAAGCTTGATGAGATAGGAAATGAATGCACTTTTTTCACATTTAACAACTTTGTGTTCAATGGAATGTTCTACGATTTTAAAAAACCTCAACGTCTTCAAATGCAAAGCTGCTCTGAAAGCTGACAAGTAATTTCAAATACATACCAATGAAATGTATGCGTGGGTGGCATTATATAAAATGCATACCAAGTTTCATACTATTTATGTATGATGCACTAAATTTTTGTTAATTAGTAATAAACATCAGTATTTAGTTCAATTCACATCACTTAATTAACCATTAATGTGTATACCCCACACAATATGTTATGTCTATATTCTTGATTAAATTTTAAAACAAGTTTGGGTTCCCTTCTCAGTGTGCTCACATTTTTACCAAAAAACTTACATAAAACTTTAAACTTTAAAATGTTATGCTATTATTATACGCACTTGTTTTTAGACAGGCAAATGATTCAAAATAAAACGTTCTTCTCATCTATCTTTTCCAAGTGAATTTTTTTTCGTGAATTCGTGTTTCAATTAAAGTGAACAAGAAACAAACACACCTGAGGCACCTGAACAAGCTTCATTCCCACACTCTAAGTAACACTTTACACCGACTACCGTATTCCATTGATATGCGAGCAGACAGTAGTAATAAAATTCCATTTTCAGGTTAACTTACACATGCACAAAACGAGAGAAGGGCTAAATAATCATCATAATGCAAGTAAAATGTGCACACAATCAACAATGCAATGGAATAATGTCTATGTTTTTTAATCTAGAGGGAAAGGGGCAGTACAGGCAATGCTTATAAAACCAACAAGAACAACCACCACCACCACCAAAATTTCAAACTTGACAAATAATTATTTAGAGGGCAAACGCATGAAACACGGGAAGTAGCACCACTACTAAAATAGCTTATTATAAATTCGTTTTGTTTATTGCAAACGTAATACAAAACGCATTGCTATTTATTACAACGAGCAATGTTATTACTTTTGACTACTGTTTGCATATATGTATGCTATGCACAATGCAATGCAAAAACTATTGAAATAGTCATTCTATTAGGATAAAAGGGGAGAAAAAAAGAGTAGCGGACTAATAAATAGGAAACCTACCATGGTCTCTTTGTTTGTAAGTGTGACAATGTATTCTGCTGATCATTATTTTTTCAAAAAAAACATACAGGATGGTTTTAAGTGTATAAATAGGTATGGCATTAATTTTATCAGCTAAAAAAAATATTTTTGCATCAAGTGTATTTTAAACGCCCCCACTACCACCACCATCACCACAAATAAGTCAGCATGGAACAATCCATTGTGGCAAATTATCATTATTATATTATTGTGCGTTTTAAGGATTTAAGCTTAAATAATTGCCCGTTATACATTGTAATTGTAAATGAAGAAATACTGTACATTTATAACATAACAGGTGGATTCTTCTACGTAATAAGTGAAGACTCATGCAAGCGTGTGTGCAAATGAGAGAGAGGAATGAAATTTTCGGCAAAAATTTCCAATTAAGATTACACTACAAAAAAAATGTTACGCACTGTGGCATGGAGAGCAGATGAAAAAGTTACATGCTCACTTGAATTTCTTTTGTTCATTATTATATAAAATTTGAAAAGGACTTTATGGTTCATGATCTCTGTCAAAGTTAAGTCAAGTCAAGTTAAAGCTTTTCTTTTTGATCATATAATGGGAAGCCACATGTGTGTATTTGGGTTTATTCACAATGCCACTAAAAAGTACCTAATATACTTTGTTCATGTAAAACGGCTGTCTATTGGAGCTTTTATGCTTGACGAATAAAAAAAACACAACAAAGAAAGGCTTGTATAGTAGCAATATATAGTGCAAGTGCAAAAGCCCGCATTGCATTGCGTATGCATAACATTTGATCATGAGATGTGACGAAGAAGTGACATTGACATGATGATGAAAAAAAATGTTTTAAACATCTAAAAATAAAGTTGTTTTATTTATATATTCCTACAACATGTTATTCAGCAAAAAATAAATCTAGAGATTTGTTGAAAATTTTGAAAGAAAGGTCACCGTAAATAATAACAGAGTCTCTTGACATCATCACGTACTAGATGCTTGCCTAAAAGGTAAACATAGCCATATTGCATAGCATTAACCCTTTATCTCATCTTTGACGACAATGCTGCTGATGCTGATGACATCGCGACATTTTCTTCATTGTTTTCGCAGAAAGTCGTGTAGCGGAACACGGTTGCCAAAACATTTATACAAAATAAACTATTATATTTTGTGCACGTATTTATTATGCTAAGCTAATACAAACACGAGAACCTTTATCTAATTTTGACACATTTAATGAAGTAATGTCGATAAGACCAGGAAGCAATGATATTTTGCATAGTATAGTAGGTAAATGTAATGACAGCTTGACATACACTCAATTGTCAATTCAATTATGAAAAGATCAAGTTCAATTCATTATGAAAGCTTAAAAATACTATCACGATTCATGATGTATCTTTGTGCAAAAGTACCAAACATTGTATACATAAAAGCCGGAAACAGCTTATGAATTCGTTCACTCAAATTGAGTGACTCAATTTTGCTTATTTTAGTTAAGTAACAAACTTAAAACACTCTACTTCTAGTTTTTCGTTAACCCTATCTGTTCAAGAGAAACAAAATCCCAAGCATAACACCACATACAATGTATTCACTACTATTCACAAAAATGTCAAGGAACTGAGCACAAATACAAAAATAGGATTTCTGGCTATTGTAATCTGTGACGGATAAAATAAGTATTTTACTGCTACACCAAAAACAAACTGTAAAGTTTTCACCTTTAATTCTTACTCAAACATATTGTGTAATGAATGATAAATGAAATATGTTAAACTAGGTTTGTGTAAGAGAATTAAAATCATAAATCACCCAATGTTATTGAACACAAGTATCTTATTAGCTGTACTATCAAAACAGCACTGGTTCAAATAAATAAATGATGATAAAGCAAAATTTAATAAAAGGGTCACCTATTGGTATAATTGTTAGAATGACATTTCTTGTGTGATTGATTTAATTAATTATTTTCTTGACAATCGAGGAGCGAAAATATTTCATGGTTTATTAAATAAAGTTGAGCAATGACACAACAAATGAAGGTAGAAAATCATTTTTTAAACATTTGATGTCAAATTAAAAGCTTATAATCTATACAGGACAAGTAGGTGCAATGTTATATTATATATGCTATAAAGCTATTTATTTCCTAATTTTTCCCGTGCGTGTCCTCGACTATCGTAATAGAGTTAACCTTTACATCTTAATCATAATTGATATTAAATAGACACACGCAGAATACGTAAAATAAATTCTGCAGGTCAGAGATCAAGTAATTTTGATGGAGTAAGAACTTTTGGTTACTTGTAACAGCATTATTGTGTTCAATGAATATATTATTATATGCTTTGGCATGGAACATCTTTTAAACGATATAAATTCGGAATTACAACTTACACAATGTAATACGTTAAACTTGTTCATTTTTTAAGAATAATTATAATTACTTTATTTTTCGATATTTAATAACTGACATTGCAATGCAAAATAAAATACTGCGAATTCAAAAACTAACCCTTCAATTAATAATGTTAATTTGCAAACTAATCACACCAACAAACTGTCATTTTTGTAATGAACACAGTTATTTATTTTATTTCAAATTCTTGAAGACGAACAATGAATATCCACCAGCACAACAGTTCTAGTCAACATTGCAAGATTTTGCAAGATTTTTCAAAATCAAAACTAAGCATAAAAGTAAAATAGAAGGACCGAAAAAGTAGTAGCGATTTGAAAAACGTCTTATCGCAGCGTCGTATACTTTTTTGTTTCATGCTCAGGTTGTCTTAGTGGATATATCTTTCTGTATGATATTAAATCATAAGTACCAATCTATTCATCCATTAAATTATTTCCCCTGAAAATTGGAACCGCAAAATACCATTATTGCACCCTTTTACACATCGTTTGTTACGAATGAACCACATCATCATATTAACAAATACAAATTCGCATGTATCGTGGATCATATCGAGAAAAAAAATTTACTTTGGATATTGACTCAAACACCAGATCATTGAACTAATCGCAAGCCATCAAAATTCGTATATGATATAATGAGGTCTATTGCCCCATTCAATACCGAAGGAATTGTACACATATAAATCGTTGTATTGGTTTTCGTGTTTTAATACTTTGATTGTTTTTGAATATATACCAAAAAAGTAAAAACGTCTAATATCCTTATGATAAATACCCAAAGATTCGTAGTAACTTTAGTATGTAATGGCAATGACACCGTATTGCAAATCGCAACCAAGAAAGAAGTCATTTCAAAACGTAATCAATATTTCGGAGTGTAGAATTGATGATGAATGGTCTGAATAATAATAATACGAAATCTACACGCATTCATCAAAAGCATATGTGTTGCAAATTTTATTTCAAAATGTAGAAAGTTTTTGTATCGCATACAATTATGTCACTACGTTCATGCTTCACACTTCAATTACTACCCATATTACTGACTTGTCCATTGTCGGTTGTATTGTGTAATGACAATCAATTTCAATTTCACAGTGATATATTTACAAACAAAATATTTTATTGTTTTTCTTACCTGGCCAAATTCCTGCTAAACTGTGAGACCTTGGACGACCACATATTGTAGTTTTGGTGGTAGCGCCTGCACTTAGAAGGGGTACACACGTAACAGATCCACGTTTGGTCATTCTGGGAGGCCTGGGTCCTAACACAACAATTGACGTCTTGTGTGTTGGAATTTCTCTTGTACTTAGTGGGGGCATACTGGCAGGTTCATCTTCCGGCACGACGTGCCAATAAGCCTAAAAATAAAATAAATAAATAAACTTTTAGCATATTTTTAGAAAAAAGTTTGTGGGGTTAATTATTAGTATCAACTTGTCAAGTTATGATTAAATGATAATTTTTTATTGAAATTGGGATGTTTAAACGGATTTTTTATGAGATCACAACATTTAAAGGATTTCGAAGTCATCATATTTGATATATGACATTTTTAACATCGTAGATAAAAAATCGAACTGGTATTTTCAGTGAAGATTTATAAATACAAATATGTGCCTTCCAAAAATCGGAGTGTTAATTCAGAGATTGATTTGATTACTATAACTTGAAGCGTTAAAATGGTTAAGCATCCACTTATTCAATGAATAAATTTAGCACGGTTATAAAGCTTGAAGACTCGTACGCTACTCGCAGTTTTTTGTTTGGGAAAATATCATATGTACTCTAATGGACCCGTGGGGTCACTTATTGCAAATTGAATTTACTATTATTCGTCTCATGTCTAGTTATTTGTACGTAATACAAACCATTACTTTCAGAGCAAATATGATATCGATACTTTAAAACGCTCTATAAACGTGACAGTTCAAGACAATTCGACACACACTTCCGGAATTCAACCATATGACCCGGCGGTGGTCTCGATTTTCGAATAATGTTAAACTAATGGACTTTATAGTAGGCTCTCCATTTTTTCAAAGCTCAAAAGAAAAAAAAGTATCAAATAGACAATGTTCCATTTTATTTATCTCCCACCAAAATATATGAAGAAATATACATGATATCCGCAAAAATGATTAGTTAATCGTGAGCGTCCGTGTTTTTATCTCATTCCCAAATCAAATATATACGCTACAAAATAAGCATGTTTTCATTCCATTTTTTAATATATCTAGAATTAATACAAACGAAACCGCTAATTGATGCTTTTGTCGTGTTTTTTTTGTATGTATTTCGAGCGGTTACGACACAATCATAACAATAAATTCATAAGCACAATAAGCATATTAAAAAGCTTCCGCATTTCAAATTCCTTTTTTTCTTCTTAAAAATCTTATCAAACATTGGCTATAAAAATAAATGCATTAAAAAAGCATGGCATTCGTTTACTGAATTTGCGTAAGGTATAAAAATATATAATATTTGAAGATGTTCAGCACAAAAAACGAATTTTTGTCATGTAGTTTTGTAAAGGTGCTCTCTGAACAGGAAACATAATTTGTTAGGCATACACACGTGTTTTATGAATAAGACACAATTTATGGCAATTTTTTTATATGTTCTTGCGGCTTCGATATTTGAATAAAGATTCAAAAAATGTTACAATGAATCTGACCTGATGAAAGGAAGAAAAAAACTTATCAATCAGTGCTCACTCACAATCAATATTAATGAATATGATTATGAGCGGTGGTTTCTATTTCGGTTAAATGAATAGGAAGCTCATCATCATGATCATAAGATATAAAAAGCAACTGGTTTTTTTCTTCCTTTGAGGTTCACGAATTTCCGTCGTTGAATGTAAAAAAATTGAATATTATTCGGAATCTCTTTAAAAACGAGAACTATTTGAATTAGTGAGAGAGTTTTTTTTGTATTGGAAATTTAAAGTTTAAAAATTGTTTGAAGTAAACATGAATATAAGCAGCTTTGATTAACCCAAGCCCGTAATTGGTAATTTTCAAAAATTAAGATTTCCTTCTTCTTCACGATTATCAATTCAATTCGTTCGTCAATTTTTTTGTCAACATGTTGTACAATAGATAGAACAATCATAATGCAATAAGTCTCATCATGCATAATACGATAAGCGTAAAAATTTCCACTGAAGTAAACAAATTATTTAAAAGAATGAATGGTGATTAATTATTGAGTAATTTACAACGTGCATTTTTACCTTGTAGTAACCTTCAATTTATTAACCACCTAAATATATCATCATGTATTTCCTGACTTGATTGATTTTCTTGTATATCCGATCCCAATAAATAGGAATAAAATTAACGTTTTGGTCTGCTCACTGCTCATGAACGTCAAACGTGAAGATTCGATTCGATGAAAATAACCAATTATTCTGTCAATCGCAAACAACTTTTAAAATTATTAGTTTGTAGTGTAATATATGCATGTAGACGATTTTTACTGCGTCGTCAAACAGTAAATGCTCATTGAATACTAATGCACGCCAAATAAATAGCTTCATTCAATCGTCACAAATCATACGTAAACAAGCTCGTCATAATTTTCACTGTTAGTAATTTATCTGGTTGAAAAATTTGTGCAATAATTTCTTCTCATTTTCAATTCGTTTGGAAAACAATCCAACTTTTGAATATTCCTCTTATTATCTAACATATTATGAATTACGATGCATATTTGGAAGAAACTGGCTTACACCAGCTTAAGCTTCTATTGCCAAATTATCAATAAATGGTTTGACTCTCTCCTTGGCCAATTTTTTTTAGCAAAAACTTTCCATCATTCAAAGTCAAAATGGTGTCATTTGACTTGAATTCTCTGTAAAATTACAAAATCTTATGATATTACCTAACAATCAAAAAATTTCTATTGCATTACGTAGTTTAAAAAAAATGACAAATCGATTAACTTTATTGACTTAATAGCCGACACGACCATTAAGTAAGGTGAACTTTTTTTTTGTTCTTTGAAAGCAGTGCGGCAAGCTTAATGGGCAAGATTTCTGATTTCTGTATCTTGTACAAAACAAAATGAATTGGTCAAGTAAACACAAAAGCTAATCTCTGCCGACAACAATGGTGTGTTATTTTACAATGTCAATTGTGTTTGTAGCACTTTTTCTAACTGGTTTTTTGTAACGTTTTTACTTTAATTATTATATCCTTTTACAAAATTAATAAATTACATATCTGTCTTCCATGCGTCTGTTTTTTATTACATTTTTTCATCAACATTGATAAAAAATCATTGCTTAATAGATAATGGACAACATACATTGGTCATTAAAGATGATTAAAATTACTTAAATACCATTATCATTTGGATACCCTTTGACGCATAATTTTCAATAAAGGTTTCTCTACAATTAACTGCGTTACTAAGCAACTACTTCGTGTAAAGCCTAACTTTTAAATTGTAATTTATTATCATCGCTTTACATGTATGTCTATTAAAAGAGGAAGCAAATAATTCCGCATATGCTAAACAACACCTTCGGAAAAGATAACAGATATAGTTGAATGATATCACAAGCCTTAATACCAAGTTTTCACACAGAGTTGCCTAGTTACGGTGGTGGTTGATGAGCTTCCTGACTTGACTTTCTTTAGGTACAGCCAATTAGTGGGAGTTCCCTACACACGAGTGATTAAATAGCTTATATATGAACATTCAAGTATTTATATACCAGAGACACAAGGTTAATTGTAATTTAGCCAATGATAAAAAGTAGCACACATCTCAAAAACGGCTTTTCGTAAAGGCCATTTAATTATAAAATATGCAATACAGGTAGCTAGATAGAAACGCTAGAGAACAGGTGCATCCTCCTTAGAAACTATAAAAATCGAGTGCCTTTTACCCGAAAAAGGATCCAGGTAAAAAAATAGATTCATGCAAAGTTGTTCATGCATTTATAATTGGCAGTTTATCTTTCGTTCTGTAATGATCACAGAAAAATTAAATGCATAATAATGTGCTTGTTAAAAACTAATTTCTTTTAATTTCTTCTGGCATAAACTCAGTCAGTGATCATTGAGCAGATGCGTCAAAAAGGCTGAAGGACATCCTTGACCGAATAGTTGACTGTGAAAAAAAAACTTTAAAAAAGCAATGAAGTAGTCAGTCAACCAGCCCCATTGCATCTTTTCATGTAACATGCTGACTTGTTACGTTACGAATGAACAGAATGCAAAAAATAACAATAAAAGTTATCCCTTGAGGTTCTTTATCTTTGTTGCGATCACACAGTGTGGTTTAAACTAAACGTTTCTTCAGTTTTCGTAAAATAAAAATGTATTGACTACATAACAGCCAGTCTATATCAATTTCAACTTATGCCTAGAGTGCCATGTGCATAACAGGCAAACACGAAAAATCAACCAAATCTAACGGGATTTTCGTCGTTTGTTTCTTTTTCTCAAATCGCATGTGCTACATCATGTGCCTACCTATTAAATAAGTGACTGCTGATCAAATGAGAAAAAAATTTAGCAGACAAAACCAAGATGATTACTAAAACTACCTTTCTTCATTTTGATAATCATCATCAACATATCATCTCACGACAACACACTGCAAAGTCGATAGACAACCATTCAAGTCAACTGAACAAAATGGCACATAGATGTGTATTGTATAGCAAGTAGTACAGTGAAAATGATTACTTTTTTTCTGTAACATCGCTTATTTTATAAAATAAGTAGGTATCTATACTCACATTCATATAATATTATATTATATGTAATATATGTACCTATACGCCTTTTCCCCCCAGCGGTATTTTTCTAACATGTTTACATTTTATCAGGGGAAAAGGGAGTCAGTGAGTCAGTAGAGTTGAAAGTCGAGATCGAGACTATAATGAAAAATAAACTGAAACAAAAAATGATGTTACCGAAGTCGGGGGAAAAATAACAATTTTAAAAACTATAACATCCTTCTTTTTGTTCTTCTTTGCCTTTTTTGTTATCATTTCTTTTGGTTTTTGAAAACTCTAATGAGGGGCTTAAGTACACACCACTACCACCACTCATTATAGATGTTGCCTACACGTTATGTTATGATAATAAGGATTTTTCACTGCAACATAAACATTCTCTCTAACAATGTGAACTTTTGTATATGATGGGAAAAAAGGTAATCGGAATCGCTCATCAAAAATAAAACAAGCCAAAGACACACACACTCAACACAACAGTGTAATAGCTCATGTGCCATTAGTTTTTACATTTGCAAAGGTATTCTTTTATACAAACACGAAACACGAAACCAATATTGCACCACCAAAAGATGCGTGACCAGTGACCATATTAGCTCTATAAACAGCTAACACACTTTGTTTTCAGAAACATTTTCTCTCTAGAAAACAAATGACCAAGTTGTTTGTTTTTCCTGCATGATGAGGCGTTGAACTTTTTAACGACTCATGAAAATGGGACCATTACAATGTATAAATATATTTGTTTTAGTCTTCTTTTTATCTGGATGATGGAATACCAAGTAAAGCATGTAGAGAGAAATGTTTTTGAAAAAAGATAGCATATAAACTCATGTTTCACATTTCGTGACAAAATAGAGTAGAACAAACAGCAAAACTGAGGGTAATGCCTGTGTTTTTGTTGATGGTTCATTGCATGTGTCATTATCGTAATTGGCACACGATTTTTATTTTTTGTTGAGCCTGAGTCTATTAAAGTTTAGAAGATGACCAGTGCATTTTTATATGTATAAAATGTGTCGTTTTCTTAATGTCGCTTTGTGCCTTGTCTCATTTTTTTATCTGCACATTTAATTTAAAAAACAAAAAGAACACTGTCATAATTAGTTGAGTTTAATAATGTTTTTCAAATGAAGAGTTTGATGTTTCTCTGTGAGATTTAGATTTCATGTCCGGATTGCGCATGTCACGCATTTCTATAAATAAGATGGCTTGTTATACTCATTTTATTAAGATGTTGCGATATTATTTGACATTTTAAATTTTAGAAAGATTTTTTATCACATGACATGTTAACTTGCATGCAAGTCCTTATCCGATTCAAACTTAACTTGAGTTGCGGTATTTTGCAAAAAAAAGAAGAAACCGTCAATCTACCTTTATGATGTGTCTTACTAAAAGTTAAGCAATTTCAAAGGTTTTATTCATGTATAAAATATCTTTACTGTAAATTAATCAATGACAAACTACATTTATTCATTAGCTTTTGAATTTTTATTTTATTTGAACAGCTTAACATTGAATTCCACGGTTTACGAGTGGGAATCAAACCCGATATCATATCATCATCTTTCTCGTAAAAGTTATCTTATTTTCTCACATAAATCTGGCCGTAGGTATCCACAATCAATCATAAATAAAAGCAAATAGTTAGTTGTTTAGTGAACTTCCCAAAATTAGCATTCTGTAACATGTGTGTAACTCATAATTGATTATGTGACACTTGCCATTTCTCATCTAACCCCCGGCGGTGGTGCACCTATCACATACTCTCATCACTCTCATTCCATAACCATAATTAAGCATTCTCAGCTTCTCATGTGCATTACAATAAAAAGCTTACACCTACACACATGAACATAAGATGAGATAAGCCTATTAATGAACTCTAATTCGTAGAATAGATATAAAATCAATTACAACGTAAACTATTTGGGATTGGATGGATTTCCATTTTCCTTAAAATGACTTGCACAGCACAAACTTCATCAAGATCTTCCTCACAGAGGATTTACTTATATTTACCAAAAATATCTTAATGACGTAATACGCCACCCCTAATTTCTGCGGTTTTAATCCTTCGGATAAGTGTTTTTTGTGATTCTAGGTAAAGATCGAAGTATTTCATTTATTACAATTAAAACATGGGTTTTATAATATACGTAATATCATTTTTTCAAAGATTTAACTACTGAAAACTTAAAATATCGACAATTGTATTAAGTTGTATCAATCATCTTGTGGAATTGGATTATAATATGAAAGTGACAACCAATCAGCTTTTTGGAGCAATTGATCATCAACGAAACTCAATAGGCAAATAAAATTTAGATTAGCCTAATACGTGAATATGTAGAGTATATATTTTATGGGAATTTTTAAAGTAAAAGTATATATATTCCATAAAGAAATTTTGAAATCCTGATGATGTTGGCGTTGGCATGCATAATCAATGAATCATTTCATGATGGGACGAGTAAGATGGCGACAGTTCGTTCGTCTGTGTCGTATCGATAGTAAAATTGGTAGATAAAGCGCACAATTCAATTTCGATACAAAATTGATTTTGAACGATGATCATCATGCTTGATCATTTTAATACTATCACTATTCATTAAATCGGAATGAGCTGATATATGTTTTTCATGAGAGCGAGACTTTAATTTTGCACTATCATCATTAAGAAAGAACTATACAAGACGCCAAAAATATCAAGTGCACGTTTCACTGCTGTATGTACCTAATGTATAATTTGTAAAACTGAATTGTCAATTAAATTACATACAACAGCAGATGATAAAATCATACAAAATATTAGGATTCGAATTAAGGATGACTTTCAAAGTCTTGTATACATTCTATTCTGTATGTTCATGTGACCTGTAAAAAACATTGTACAAGTTCCACAAAGAGAGGGGAATAATGATGACAATCATTTTGTTTTACAGTTTATCAAGAAGTGTTTCAGTTCTCAACATCTGCACTCTCATTCACTCACATAGACAACAAAACAAAAATTGTATTTCAAAAGTACAACAAAAATGTTAGCCAAAAACAATGATGGCAGATTCGTCTTCTTGAGTACTAAAGATTTTGAAACGTGTGCATGAAAAGAGGAGGGTGCAATACCTCTTGCAATGCAGATGTCTTCTTGAGTATTTTTTTCATAGCTTTTTTGAACCGTTATCTGGTGATTGCCTCTCGTGTGCAATTTCAATTTGTAATATTGAGTTGAGATTATTAAAGCTAAAAGAGTATTTAATGTTGTGCATTAGTAAAGGTATATACTTTTGAGTTGAGCTTGACATTTTAGTAGAGAGAACAAAAACTGGTTACTAAAAATTTTACTTTACGCTATTTCTAGAGTAATTGCATTTTTTTACGCCTTGTGCCCTTCTCATGACTCAAGATCAAAAAAAGAGAATGACAGGCACCAAAAAACGACATTAGCTTTTTTTATTCTTCAGCTGGATTCAATTACTGCGACCTCATCGAATCATTAGCACCCATCGCAATGTATCATTTTTTCCCCTGCTCTGCTCTCATAAAATATATCTGTATACTTTCTTATCTTTGTAGAGATATATTTAAGATAATAAAGCTATTATCATTTTTTTTACTATGGGTTTGGTCGACGACTCAACTAATAGCATACGTATGACCCAAAAGGAAAAAAGAAATAGCATCTTTGCCCTCCATGAATTTAATTTTATGTTGAAAGCTGACACTTTTATAGATAAATTTGTGAGGAATTTTATTTTGCTTCTTTGAACTGAGCTCATTTATTATAATAATAGTCAAGGATCTATATTCCTTTGTGCTTAACATAAAACTTCATGACATGATATGAGTTTAAACGAGATCAAAAATATGCGTACCGATCATTATCGAAAGTTTCAACTGAAACCATACCTTTGGCTACATAGCAAATGTATAACATGAGAATATCAATAATGTTCCGATTTAATTAAAACGCACAAATTGTCAGGTATACAGTATCATAAAGATGAAATCACTGACGGTTGATTTGATCGTTCTTATGATCACGGTTAATAAATTGGTTTTTCTGCACACTTGCATTTAACATCTTGCATTCGTCATGTGAACGCGGCGTATGTTTTACCAAGTAAATATTTTCGAAATTGTTGTTTAAATGTTCAGAGATAACTGACCTTCACTAGTTTTTAATTCTTTTTACAAGATATCTATTTGTTTTATTTAGAAAGGCTTTCATTATCATATCACATCACGTGTCATGATTGTTGAAATATGAGATGCATTTTTGGATGCTCAGGTGTGGCTATCAATATATTTATCAGTGAAATTACAAACTAGCAAACCCATTTAATTCTTGGCTTTATGCACTTGGAATTTAGAGAGAGAAAAAAGTTACAATAATTGATAATGGCAGTGCAGTGGCAGAGTAATAATTGCACAAGTATTTTTAGGCTTTTTTTCAAAGATTGTGCACAGATAAATATTTTAACTGCAACAATTACAAACAACAAATTGCATTTTTGTGGTTTGAATCGCTTGCATATGTGCATCTTTTTAAAAGAGCAACTTCTTTTTTATAAAAAGTTTTTAATCCACATGTTAGCGAGTCGATGAGTAATATACACACTTGTGTGTGTGTGTGTTGATAGTGTGCATTTGTATTAGTCTTGGTCAAGCTACTTTCTAGGTCAGCCAAGAAATAAGCAAGCTAGTAAGAAACAACATTTTACCTTTTTTACCCATCATAAATAACTTGAAGCCAAGCAATGTACATCTATTGTACAGCGATGCAGTATACTCATTCATACATTCAGTTAGAGTAAATTCATTCATTCATTCTTTCAGAAAAACTACTTTTACACACACACATGCAGCGTTTTCTGATGATAACGCTGAATAACGACCAAACTAACTACCAAACATTTCCCACCATTTATATCAACTGAACGTGCTAAATGAAAGTTTTTACTTTTTTGTTTGGCTTATGAATACCTCACCACCACTAACAAGTTAATTTTTAATTACTACAAGTACAATGCATCGTTTAATTGGTGAATTCGAGATATGCGATCTTTTTGAAGAAAAAAATATCTTGCTGAACTTGATTAGCAAATTTGATTGTCTAATGATTAAAGAAGCCAAGTAAGAAAAAATTAAGCTGTTAATTATATCCAGAAAACTCAGCTAACAAAATCATGTAATTAGTAATTACTGACTGCCCTTTAAGTACGTAGTTAAAACTACTAATTTTTTGTTTGTTAAAAAAACAAAAAAAAAACAAGATGGTACTGATAAGGAATCGAGCAGTGGAGTGGATAAGCTTAAAAAAACGAAAAATGCTATGCATCGGAATGTGCGTGAAATGGACGAGCGAATCTGAAAATGAAAAGAGCATCCCATTTACGTAACTTTGGTTGTTGCAAACGATTTTTAAAATGGTCTAGTTTATAGTTTTTAGGACTTAATTTTTTTAACTACAATAGATAATTTAATATTTATTTGTTTCTAAAAGTAGCAGACGTTTAGAAACTTCATTATTTTGGAAAATAAATGTGACATTTAAAACAGTTTTGCAAATTTAAAAGTTGTAAACTTTAAATCGTAGCATTTTGTAAATTTTCATAATTTGTAGATAGATGGCCTCGATCGTAGTCGTTCCCGACATTCAACATCATGTAACTTGTAATTCATGCATTGATATAAATTAATGCATACACGAACTCTTTTATTCCATCTTCCTTGTTTTTCGGGCTATCAAGATTATAAACACGTCATCGCATGCCCGCATGAACACTCTAATTTTAATCATCTCATTCACTTTCTTTTGACGCGTGTTATAAATTATATGATTACGCATTATTATTGATAATTTTTTGAATATATAAATTATCGCTTCCAATTCAATAATAATTTGGTTTTTTATCAGTAGCACGAAAGAAGCACAAGAAAAGGGAGCATATCTTATTGAGCAACACGTACGCATCTAATCTATAATGCTATGCTAGAGAAAATCATTAACTTTTTTTTGAATAAAATTATATTTTTTATTATTTTGTACCATATTCCGATTTCGATTCGAGTCATTTTAAACTGTACAAAATATAAAATACAAGTTTACCAAACAAGGTATACAGCAATAAAACAACTCAATATAATTTTTATATTTTATGCTATATATTGTACTACCTTGATTGACTGCATATATAGCAATAAGCAAAGTGGCAGAAACAGGATAAAAATAATTTTATTGCATGTAAACTTCTGGCAAAAGTAAAACAAATGTCAAGTCAAGACTCATCGGGTTCGGGTACCTTTTAACTATTAAAAAAATCCTCCCATAAAATGTCAGTCTAATACCTTGAGGTTCTAAAATAAATAATGATATATTGTCATCTTCAACTTTCACGAAGATCATCGTCGTTGTCGTGTTCATCAAGATGGTAAAGATTCAGAAATTTATTAATTTTAAGTGAAAACGTTCACATCAATAACATCATCTGGTTTACAGTTAACTGATGTGTAAGGTACCCATTTTGACATTAATTTACAGCTGAGTTCTTATGACTAGACTGACAATGCATTGCATTTACTCACATATACCTTATCTTGTTCTTTTAATTTTCACAAACATTTTTTTGTCGCCTTTACAATATTTTTGGCGATCTTCACTTGACATCGACTTGACGCATCTATAATTTTCATGCAAAACAATGCGAAAATATATCTCTCTTTTTTACTCCACAGTAAAACTGTTTACACATAATTTAAAGTGTTGCGAATGTCGTTTTTAATGCTTGTAGTTTTTTTTAAATCACAATTCAAAGGACATTTTGACTTACGGCCATTCTCGCTCGATTTGGTGTCAGTGCAGCTGCAGAAGCAGCAACTGGTCTGCTCGTTGTCTTTGTTGTTGTTGGCATCATTTTTGGCTGTGTCCGCTTCATTTCTTCACAAATATACATATGTATATATTTTTCACAGGTGATATAATAATGATGATGACGATATGACTCTGTCAACCACCAACTTATTATTATAGCCTGTTGCTCTTTAACTGACTGTCAAACACAAACATGAATTTTTATTTGAATAAAAAATTATGTGCAAAAAAGTGTAAACTTTGTTTGTATTTTTTTAAATCGTGTCGATGGTCGTAGACTTTTTTAGCAAAGCATTTCATGTCATCTGGTGTGATCTCTCCTTGTTTTCATGCAAATTCGTTTTTTCAAAATGTGAAAACATGCATGATCGTAAAATAAAATGCATAACACATTCATGCATACAGTTCTAGTTTATCCTCGGACACGAATTTGTTAAATCCATCATCATAATTTTCACTAAATCCCACATTGTTATCATGTTTGGCAAACAAGCACCAACAAAACAGACAGATTTAGGTATTCCCTTAATTTCTAAAATATGTAAAACAAACCGCGCATTCACATCAACTTGGTTTGGTTTTTTTTTCTTGCATGTAATTTCCTGTCAGAAAAAAAGGAAAACTTCACTGAAGTCACTAAGGTTCACTTACTTTTTTCAAGATTTTTTTAAAAGAGAAACTGAATTTTAAAGGATGTATTATTATGATAATTTGGATAAAAAATTATTACATTTTCAAATTTCTGTCACTTTAGTAAGTACACAAATGGCGATGATGCAAAAAAGGCACTGGGAATTTTTGTTACGAAATTTCTTTGCAGTTATCAAAATGGAAGTAAATCAGATCCAAACTATCCTTCGGAAATTTAACCCTGACAGGGTTAATTAGATTAGGTCACCATCACCCATGAATCAACACAGTTATTAATGCAAACACGAAAGAAAAACTAATCAAATATCAACTTATTTTCAAAGGGACGACAATAACGAGACTAATTCAACAATCAATAAATTTTACTTCGTAATTTCTTTCGATTAAATAACTGACAAGCTTGAAATTAGCCCTGTCAGTAATCACAATGTGGCCAATTGTATATAAAAACTCATCCAGGCAAAGCGCCGGAGATTATGATGGGTTGGGTGTTACGTTACTTTGCGCTGCACCATGTTTGCCGTTTATTTTTTCACACTGCAGTGCACTGACACTTGTGACACGAATTTCAAATAATTAGTCCCCACCACCCCTTCTGCCACACAAATTTTTCAAAGAAATAAAAAGAGACACTGCGAAGAACCTTGATAAAACTAAACAGTTTTCTTTTTAATGCACATGTACCCATGCCATGTGAGTGCAATAGTAAAAAAACGACTTTTGATTCAGGTTTGATTGTTGAATGGTGATGGTGCGATGGTGGGTACCATTTAATAAAAATCATATCATAAATCACTTTATTTGATGTGTGTGCGCTGCGCACAGGGCGCTATCCGCTGTAACAAAACGCTCCACCTACATATTTTTCTGAACTATATGACATTCACAATTTTTCACGTAGGTACAATATGCATACACATACTGAATCCACTTATGCACTATGGCATAGATAACCATAAATTGTTCACTTTTCCATTAAATTACTATTGTCAATATCAGAGGAAAATTACATAGTGAAAATATCCGCAAAAGAAATTAACTTTTTTATATTAAGTCTGTCTCTCGTGTTCTTTTACAACTTTAAACACTTCCGTTCAAAAGTTCAATTTAAAATTCAAGAAAAACTTAATCGGTTAAAATTGTCTTTTTATACCTATTTGCTATTTTGCATACATAAAAAAATTAGACAGCTTATGTATTTATTATATTGTATCTATCTAGTCGTCTTCATTTCAAGTCCGGCAGGATTTAGCTTTCCAATTCACACAGAAAAAAACGAAACAAGACGTCACACAATTAAGTAAACAAACAATAAATGATTTTTTTATTCAAATTAAAAACTCGCTACTCGCTACAAACCACAATTAGAAGATAAAAACGACTTATTTTTTTCAACCTTTAAAACTTCATTTTTATAATTTTTCACAACGTTTATATTTATGTATATATACGCGTGTTACGATGATTGATGACTGATGACAATGATGCGTACTCATTTTTCATTTACAATTTTTTAAATAAAATGACAATCACACTCACTTGTTTTCTTTCTTCAGCTAAATGTAAAATGCAGCAAAACCACTCTACTCACTGCACTCTTACTATGTCACATATGTACATGTACGTACATAAAAACAAGACAGACGGAGACAGGGTGTTATTTTGTGTGAAAGCATGTGAAACCATCCGTTTCATCCTCTTCTGCTCATTGTTAATAATTGTAACAGAGCACACGACTCGACCGGAAGTCTTGAGGCAATACAAAGCCTCACCGTAACGGAAAACAAGTCTAAAGTTATCATCATCATACGCACACGTATCATATCACATATTACACATTGTTGTGTGTTTAGCTCTCTTCTTAGAGCTCTCTAGCTATCAAACAAGATGCCACTTTTGCCACGAGTCCACTACCAACCATCATTACCAGGAAACTGTATCAACATCAATAAAATGTATAATTACCCACTGCGGTGTGCAGCAGCTTGCAATGCAGAGGTAGTGAACATCCACTTTAATAATTCTTCGTTGGCCTATTTTCACAGCGTGATACTATTAATATGGTAGTTTTTTTAAAATAGGTAGTACAATTAAAGGTTTTCAAGAACATTCGCATGTGACATATATATCTATTCACACATTTAAATATATGTATGGTGAATGCTGACTCACGTCACATATTATTCACCTACTTCTCTTTGTATTCATATTTCTCACTTGAAAATTAACTTTCTGTTGAATTTTTTTCAAATATTTCCTCCGGAATAATCAAACAGTTCGTGTTACCCACGCACAAAAAAAAATGTCACAGAAAAAATTTGGTAAAAGTTTTCGGAAATTTGATCCTTCCTTCCGGTCCAGCTCAAATTTCGTTGACAGTCGAAGTCAACAGTTCAAAAGACACAAATTTAAAACCACATTTTCTATGAAGAGTTCACTAGTTCACTTTTTTGTACCTTGAGTTAAATTTGTAATTAAACTGTGGTTATTCGTTATTCAGTTAGATGATCTTTTTGGTTTTTCATGAGAGAGTGACCACATCCACGAAACACAACACCGGCATGACTGTTTTAAGTCTACTTACTTTTCTACTCTTAGAAGAAACATTGCACCTTTTTACCCTTTGCACACAGAGCACAGAAGACAAGAGAGCACAACCTTTTTTCCTTACGACAGGTGTGTATAGCATGCTGCATTAAATTATCAGCGTTTTTTTGGTGGTAACAAACAATGAAAACCAAACCACTATCATTTATTATTATAACTCGCTTGCGCTGCGCTATTCCTCTAAGAGCAGCGCAAGATAGAAAAAAAAACTCAAAGCAAATTACAAAACTCAACTGATAGTAGTATGAATGCCTTGTAAATTGTATATAAAATGTGGTCTTTCTCATTATTTCCAATTGTTGCAGTTTTTCTTTCTGTGTACAACAACCTAACAAAGTATACTAGCAAAAGGCCTTCACATGTCGAAAAAATGCAGTACTCACAAAGCCAATCTGTTTCTCTCGTATATCTCTTGATAAATAGCAACACTAGCTTGTTTTGTTGCCGATGATGTTTACATGCCGCATGCAAAAAGACAGATATATAGACACTCGCTTGCAAAAAAAAGTTCTTCATTTTTCAAATTGTTATAGCAGTTTGCAAGAAACATCTAGCCTTTAGTAGTGCAATAGCAGCACAACTCTTTTCAAAATTAACCATGGCGTGATGAGTGGCTATTACGGTATGTGTTTATGTGCCTTTTTACTGAACAAAACAAAACTCTTTTCAATCATCATATGTATAAATGTTTAGGTAAAGGTGACTTTTCCGCAAATTGGCCGTTGAAACATTTCTTTAGTTTGCGTGCTGCTACGAGTAAAGCATGGTTGAGCTTAAGGTCTTGAGGAACAAATGTGTATGCATAAATGATTTT
>JAQFZG010000927.1:0-25264 GCA_034695465.1 Entomobrya nicoleti | reverse complement strand
AAAATGTCGTTAGGGTTTTTGTCGGTCGGTCTTCTGTCGTTCGGTCTTAAAAAGTCGGCCAAGTGACGGTACACGATTTGAAGATAAGGCAGCTTTTTTCTCTGTTAGACATACAAGGAAATAAAAACGATAGTATTGATTATAAAGCTCTTTATGGAGTATGCATTTTAAATACAGTTAAATTTAAGCAGTACACCATGATCATTTATTAACGATACGTTCTACGTTAGTACTTACTCTTGTATTTTTTGACCAGCAGTCAAACCGGTTACTAAACGCTTTCAATTCAAATTTTTCATTTAATATGTAATTTTACGAGGAAGCATCCGTCACGATCTTAATTTTGACAAGATAAATTTGTCCATGTGACAAGCAATTACCCACGTAATCTTTTAATTAATAATTTTATCATTAAATTTCAATAAAATTTGCCATCTGTACAAGCGAGCTTGTTCATCTGATGCATCGTTACAAAAAATAACGATTTATCATAAAGATTTCAGATAAACCTTGAAAAGTTGTAGTGGTAAATTGGACAAGCTAAATACTCAGTTTACATATTATTTAAAATGTTGAATATTCTTACTAGTTTTCCTGTAGTTTGACATCCATCATTTAAATATTTTACAAGTAGTTGACTGCTTGATTAGTTCTACGATGCTACTTCAAATAGCTCCTATCTATTTGATAACAGATGCATGCATGATGTAAGAAAAAATGTTGGTATTAAAAGTGCAAAGTGTATGACTTTCTTGTAGTAAATAAAACTATACCTACATCAAAGTTTGTGCAAATAATTGCTATGCAAAAAAACAATTTACACTACGCAGGCTTATCTTATATAAATCAACCAACTTCAGCTCCATCATACTTTTGTACTGACAAATAACAAATACGAAAAAATACTGTTTACTGATTTGTGGACAAAGTGCTTTGATTTTTTTATAAGTAAACAGTAATACCGAACATGCACATTGCACATGTTTAGTGCATGAAAATGCAACATTTTTTTTTAACCAAATACAGGTCAGCAACCAGCTTAGTACAAATGCAGCAACAAAATGAATCGATTCATCGTAATTATAAGATTGGTTTGTAAGTCTGTCTGTCTATTCGTCGGTCTGTTCTTCCGCACTCTAACTTTATTATCCATAAACCGAGTTTGTCCAAACTTGGCACAGAGACACCGTAGGCCAGTAGCACCTTAACTTTTAGCCATTGTCAACCAACTCGTTTGAGCGATACAGGAGTAACGTTCAATTAACGGTTGCATACTTTTTAAATAGGCAAAATATTTTTTTTGCATGAATCGATAGAGGGCTCAAAGTAGATTAACTTTTGTCAAGGGACCACGGGTCGACCCACGGGTCTAATTATTTGTTAAAATAATGTAAAGTAGATCAAATATATTTTCCCGAAAAATATTTAAAAACACGTTTTTTATAAAAGGCAAATTTACAGCAGTCTTGCTCTGGTATAAAATGACACGAACAAAACATTATTCACTGTAATTCTCTTTCTATTTATACCGTATAAATGCTGATTACCAAAGAAAAATCGGTACAAAGCTCACCACATATGGAAACATAATCACTAATTTAATTACAAAGTTGTTTCCTATTTTGAATCGGAGTGAAAATGAACTTGCTAAATGTTTGCTAATTTTGGCAGTTATGTTTTCAGTTGTGATTTGGTTACATGTCGTTTGTGCTACTGGTATGTAAAACGTTGCAGGAAGACACTGTTTCAGAGAGAGAAAAAATTATGTCAGGTTACTGAGATGGATGCAGGTTTTAATTGAGAAAGTTAAGATTAAAGTTGTCATAAATTGTGATGCAAAATGTATATAAAAATGTTAAGTATTAAATATCTTATATATTTTACAAGACTTAAAATCATTTTCGTAAATAGACATTTCTTTTAAATTTTAGCAAAAATCTCCAGGCCACCGAATCGAATAACAAGTTCAGATCATTTTATAAATCCCCTAATGACATAGGTTCTTGACGAGGAAAATGACCAAAATATGAAATATCGCTTACCAAATGAGAAATATAGAGGACAAATATGTGTTGACCAATTACGGAAGGTCGTTTTTCGCTAACATTTGAAAAAACATTTGCCGATCAACGATTAAATAAATGAGATATTTGTCATCATTTGAGCACTTCTATGAGCCCATTTTATGAAATTGCCAAAAACTGAATGGAATCAAAGTGCTGGTATTGCTCGCTTCATTTTCGAAAGATAAATCCAAGCCATTACGTATTTTGGTTATCCTCCGATACGTATTCATGGTACACTTCTAACAAAAAATGATAACAAAATTTATCACCGACTGTTTCCATAAAAAATGACCTGAACGAAAAGAAGAAAGAAAAAAGAGCAAAATAATTCCAGACGACCCACAAAATGAAGTTTTTGTCATGGGTGCAAAGAATAATTAGCGTGTGTCAGGATTTTTATTAACTACCGATGCGGAGCTAGGTAGTTAATGATTTCGATATCCTGTCTGTGTGTGTCTGTCTGTCTGTGAACACGATTTCTCAAAAACTACTCGACCGATTGACACCAAACTTGGCACACAGACACCTTAGGTCAAGACCTTTTATGGGATTGATTTTCAGACCCAGGGGTCAAACGTGACCTGAGATATGGGGGTCACATGCATTTTAAATGGCAATTCTTTTATTGTCGATTCTCATACAGGATCATCAGCTAATCACAATGGAATGCATTTCAGACCCACATACCCCCTGTGACCTGAGATATGGGGGTCACAAGGTCACATGCATTTTAAAAGACATTTTTTTACTGTCGATTCATATACAGGATCATCAGCTAATCACAATTGAATGCATTTCAGACCCACATACCCCCTGTGACCTGAGATATGGGGGTTACAAGGTCACATGCATTTTAAATGGCATTTTTTTATTGTCGATTCTGATGCAGGATCAATAGCTGATCAAGTACATGCATACATATACGGTTATGTACATCATATTCCACGCCGCATCGGTAGTTTCATATCAGAATTTTACGTTCTTCTTGTTACTACTAAATTTGACTTTGTTTAGCAGAAATAAAATTATGCACTGTCGCGTTTATGCATTTATATACAAATAACCCAGCGTTCTTCAGGTTACAATTGTAAATTTGATCCACATTTAAAGTATTAAATCCATTTCAATGCTTATTCAAAGTATGAGTTCAATGAAACTGATAAGATGGCTTGTAAATATCAGTTATACACATCAACTTTCTGATCACATAACTTGTACAGGCATATAAATAAATATAATGTAAGTCCGGAGTTTGTATATATGATGTTTATTTAAAAGCCGATAACTAGAAATGATTGAATTTTGCACGAAAATTGACATTATCCACACACAAATATTCGCATTATATAAAATGTAATGAAAATATATTTCTTTACAAATTTTCAATAGGCCTTCTCCCTACTTTGATATGAGCCCCTCATAAATGCTCTCATAATTTATACACCTCATGTTTCCATAGTGAAGTAAATACAAAATACGCAATATACACTTATGAGGGTTGTCGGGAGTTGGACTAATATTACTTTTAAGTCCACACATCCTAAAGTAGACTTGATGTGGTGAAGTATATGTAAATTATTTACTTGCTAAATGTGTTTCATTGGCAACTGCATAGTTGCTATAACAATATAGTTGCATACAACGTTTCCTTGAACTTGATGCAAGAACTTACTTGATTATTGTTTTTGAATATGGTAAATGTGTTTGTACTTGATTAATGTCAGCCTGTCAAATTAAATTGATTGGAAAGACAGAGTATCAAGTTGTAGTGCAGGAGTAGTAATATAAGTAATAAAAATTAAAGTGGTCAAGACTATTGATCAAAAAGGAATAGAAAAATTTGCGAATTTCTTTATACATTTTATATTTAGTTTTGTTTATTTTAATTTTAAAATCTTATACATTTATTCCCAGTATACACCATACCAACAATATTGAGTATTCGAAATAACATGACCTTTTGTTGCCATAGCAAACCGCATTATTGGACGGCGGGAGTTACTTAGATACAGTCATTTACCAAATGGAACATCTACATTTACTCCAATCACATTGTTAATTACGTTTATTTTTAACACTACAATACAAAAGATGGCTTTTAAAACATATTAAGTCATTCGGGTTTTTTACTTTAAAGCTTACGTATTTGTAGTAGTTACACTGAGTTAAATAAGTAATCCTTTCTTATTTATATAAAAACAAATAGTGTCTTTAATTGTTTTAGTCGTGTTAGTTCATTAAACTAATTACACACTATTTAGAATACAGAAAGTAGAACACAAATATCCTAAATTCATCAGAGCTTTTTAAAACGTTCATTCCTCATTATATTTAGATTTCCCCAACACTCTTTTAATGTCCAGAAATGCATGTTTCTATTCACAAAAAGAGTTAACTTGTAACTCAAGCATAAAAGTTAATTATGATATATTAAATCAAATCTCATGATATTAACATTATATACTACATACACAGTTGTTATCTTGCTCGAACTGATCTCGCACTCTTTTGCTGAGCATTACATCAACACTCAGTGAACGACGCGTAGATAAGAATTTCATTCATTCATTCAAGTATTATGATAGTAAAGTGAACTAATTCATCATGCACCTTGTCCCATGCTCATTAGTTGACGTTGCAATGAACTGCTAATATTAATACTATAGTTCATTATCGGAAATCACTTTTACTCAGCCAATATATGTGTCAAACCGCCTAGTATATTAAGGTGGGATAGTAGTACATTAAACTTGCTACCTTGGTAACTGAACAATGCACATTTTTTAAACCAAGTTAATAAACTAATGTTTTGTACAGATCGATCCTAAACAATTGAGTGTCATTTGAGTATTTGCATTACATTTGGTAGCAGGTCATTTGTACTACGGGCATGTAAAAAGGGGTATGTGGATTTTTTTCAGACACTAATTAAATTAGATATTTTTTGGTTCGTTTAATTGCGTGAAAAACTTAACTAATTTTTAAATGAAACCACTTATGACTATTATGGTATAATCAACAATACATCATTTGTGATATTTATATTTAGTACACTTATATAAATACCTTGTGTATCTTTCGTTATTGGAGAATAAAATCCCACAAAATATACTAAATGCTCGCTCATTTTTTAAAAACAATTTTATCAGAATATTTTAGTCGAATATTATCCAAAATTTAAACATATTTTTTTTACCTCGAATCTAAATATTTGGGCTATACAGATAATCAGGATATGAATGTTACGTAATAAGTAAAAATCAGTACAAAAATATTAATATACGTCATAAAATTAGCCATTTTCTGTATATTTATGTTAAGACAGGTACTTGATGTGCTCCATCTTATTAATCTACTCTCCTAATATATTATTAGGACCATATTTAAAACTTTGCACGATTTGATGTTGGATGTGTCTAAGACGTATTTAAAAACCCATTTTAGTCCAAAATATTTAACTGATACACAAATTTTTGGAGAAAATTTTCTGGTTAATCCAAAAAAATCAAATGTTGATATCTTCTGCTATCACGAAACTAATGACGTCTTTAATTACGTAGAAATGATTTACATCCATCAAAATATATCCATCCATCACTTCTTAGTACATTTTTTTATTTACACCAGTTAAGTGTCTTTTTTAATTCAAAATATTTTTATACTAATTTATGATAAAAATTTACAACTCTATTTGTTAAGGTCACTTATGCATACCATAACCTACCCTCTATTTAACCGCTGACCAAAACTTAAATTGACATACATATTTTGTTATATATTTTTTCTGTTACGTATACAATTATAATAATTTTATCACTAACTTTTATTATATTTATGGAGAACCTTACCCAATCTAAGTTTTTTACGTTTTTGTTTGAAGTTCTTATCCAATTAGTAAATTGTAAAATATGAATTCGTCGTAACCTTAATAAAACCAAACCTCTCATTCGCTCTAGAACCGAACCTTGTTTTCATAAAAGATAACCTCATCCCATCAGCATTTTTGAAAAATATTTACGAAAAAACCATTTGGATTTGGTGTAAACATTTAACTTTAAAGTTAATCTTTTCATATTTCTTTAAAAAAATGGAATTACATTCAGGGTTACCCTAATTTAAAGTAAATATCCTAAGAAATTATAGTCTTAACCTATAATTTTTTTTCTCAAGTGAGATCATTATCAATTACAAAACCGCTTACACATTTTAGAATCCTTTTTATGCTATTTCAAATAGTGACTGGAATTTTCTAAAATAATCTCCTTAACTGACTTATGTAACCTCATAAATTGGATTGTACTGGGAAATTCCCCAAAGTTCAATGGCTGATGTATTTGTGATGATGTATTGTCATCTAACTCGTCCACTGTAGTTTCGGCTACCCGGTTGTTTTGATCTGCCACATGTTCATTTAATTCTAAATTTGAAGTTTCTCTATTGGCTGCCAACAATGAGTCATCTTCGTCATTTAAATTTTGGGCTGCTTCGGTGTCTTGGTCTGCCCTACGGTTTACCTGACTAAAATCAAAAAAAGTTAATTTTATGAATTGTAAAAACATAGTGTACTAAAAGATAAAAGGAAATTATTAATAAATAAGTATTTTACTTTGAAGAGTTTAAAGTACTGTGATTGGTTACTGATAACCACTGAATAACTACAACATGTAGGTTCACCAAATTTAATAGCCACAATATCCAGCCACTCATAAGAAATCTTTCCATTAAATAAATTACTTCCAAGCGATTAGCTACGTGAGCGGCTGTGGCCTTTCGGCGTAGTTTCTTTTTAACAAAAAAAAATCCGTGAAAAAATGTGTTAGATTAATAATAATTAAATATAAATTAAATATTTACCTGAAGGTCATTAACAGTTAGTCCAATTAAAAGATTTTGCAACAGTAGTACTACCGTTATGGCAAAAAATATCACTGCGATATTTGCTGAGATCACGTACGGTATTAAGATGATATTCTCCTCGGAAAATAAATCATCAAAACCCAAATCACCGGTTAGCATGGCTACAATTTTCCCCAGACCAATTCCATCACTTATTTTAAAGTTGCGGTTCTATTAAATATTGTCAATTTATAGTGAAACTACCTTGAAATTCCAATTGAAATGAAAATAATCAAATAAATTATCTTACCGACGGCATCAAAAGAATAAAAATAACAAAGTATGCGGCCAATATGGGAAAAAATGTTGCCAAAAACGATATCAATATTTTGAAACCCTGTTGTAATTAAAAATGTATTACAAAAATAATCTGATAAGGTTTTATGTAAACAAAATCTGTTAAATATTTAATCTACCTTCATCATCATTTGGTTGTATACTCCAAACGATTCGGTTTTTGTTAGTTGTCCTTGTATCAAAAAGAGTGAGGATGCAATACCCACCTGTAATGAGATCACAACATTTATTAATTAAGCTCCACTCCAACTATTCACCGAAAAACCTCAAATATTGCTGATTTAAATGTATCGATGGCCTTTTCAGCTATATATGTGCATATAATTAGGTCATTTACTTACGGAACAAACCAAAGAGAAAACAATGTTGGTCCATGGCTGTTCCATTGGTACTTCGGAAATAAGTTCGAGTTGTATCGAAATTGCAATCCATTGAAAAAAGACGTTTAGCTGATTCCACCAATACTTTATTTTATCATTCGTAAAAAACTTCTGGAATATGTTCTTTGCCAAAGGAATGCAACACACAGGAATTGCAAGCAAAAGAAAAATTGCCAGGGAAATAATGGGAACAAACACATAAATCCCCATTGAAGTCATCCATTTCCAAGTCGAAAAACTCGGAATAAAATAAACAGCAAATGTTGTTCCCACAATTATCCATTTATCAACTCTACGAAAATGTTGAAAATATCTTCTTTTGGAACGCCTCTTCCAAATTCGATATATCTCTATAAGTAAACTTACCACAAGAAAACTACAAAAAGGTATCCTTATGATTTGTCTTGTAGGAAACAAAGAAAGAAAAAGAACGAGGATAGTCGTCCATTGGCCAATATTTTCAAATTGGTTAAAGTAATATTTCCGACTTGGGCAACGTAAACATTCATATACTTCTTTGATCAGTGACACAACAAAAAAACAAAACAAGGTCCAACCAAATATCCCATAGTTGGGAAAACGAAATTCGTCAACATCTTTCAATTTCAAAGCTGCACAAACATTTTCAACGTTTGGTTCTACGTAAGAGGCGTTTGCTGATGGAAATGATGAATTTTTCTTTGTCACTACAGTGTTAACACACATAATATATGTGGCACTCATTACAGACCAAATTATCTAAACAAATCAAATTCTTATCAGTTGTAAATTCTGTTTACATACCAAAAAACATTTGTTCAAAATGAAATTGTTATGCAAATAAGTAAATATTTGCAAATTAAACTTACGTGGTATAAGATCGACAGGCTAATCAACCCATTATATTTCTTATATTTTTCCCCAACAAATATTTGGACAAGGGGATGAAGCATTATTTCGGTACGCCGTTCTCTTGGCAGACGAAGCGTAGTTGCTAGTAACTTTGTTTCTTGATATTTATCATTTGGAGGATCGTTTGGGCTTGGTGTCCCAATCATCTTTCTGTGTTTTATACAAATACATTAAGATTATATGATTTATTATATTTTTATTTGTAAATTGATTGGATGATTCATGGGGGAATCCCAAAAGAAGCTTACTAAACCCATGCATACATACGCACAAATACATTATGGATTAGATTACATTCATAATAGTATGTGCTGATTAAAATTGACATACCGAAAGTCATATCGAAGTGACCACCACCGTTCGTCCTGGATATTACAAGGGTTGCCTTCAAGTTTTAGACCTCTGTCATATTTTTTGAGTACCAGCTTTTGGTATTCTTCATTAAGTATACATTGCGTTCTAGGGGTAAAAATAGTTACATAAATGTTCCTGTCAGCATGCTTGATTTTTAAATTTGCAAGTGTTGTTTTTGGTGTGAGCTTTTACCCCAATGTAACATCTGCGGAATAGTCCAGTAATATTTCCACAACTTTATAGTACTTTCGCTCCAAGGCAATATCCAGCGGTGTTTTACCTTCATCATTTACAAAGTTTGTAAAATTGAACAATGTTTCCTCAAAGTTTCCAGTAAAGGGAAGAAATAAGGCTTTGTCAAATATATCCTCTACTATTTCTGCAGCTTTTTCAGCATCGTTAACTATTAAAAAATATTAGGTTAAAAATTTAATAAAAAAAATACATGGGGATCTCAAAAACTCACTTTCTTTAATAGCACAATGAAGAACATTATACGTTTTTTCTGGACTGCCTCCAGAGTAAGGAAAGAAAATGTCATCTGCCAGTTGTGAATCTTCCTTTACAAGACGTACAATTTTTTTCCAATTTTTCTTTCGCATTTCTGTGTACAAGTTGTATATATGGGCTTGCTGTCTTTGATCTGGAAGTTTATCCATTTCCATATCCGTGGTTCTGAAAAAACCAAATTTCTGCTTCGTTAATAACTAGCAAGTAGAATCAGCCACATTTTATTTATTTAAGTGAACGCTTGAGGTGTAGTCTTACTTGTTCTCAGTTTGTTGGCACGAAAATGCGTTCCAAACTGAACGAAACATTTTTATTGTGACAAATCGAAGTTATTTGGATAAAATGACTACAACCCAACTGAGTCCACGAGTGAATGTTTTTTTAATTAGTTTTAGGATAAGTAGTTCTGCCCAAATCGTAAGTATACCATGGTCTTAAAACAAACGTAATACTTATTTTAGTGGGCAGAGTGTTTACGTCAAATCATCATGAAATTTAACGTTATCTTGTATCAAATAACATTTTTGGCTTACCAATACGAACTTTTTCCGACTGACGTAAATTAAATGAGGAAATACTAACTGAAATGTATGGCTTATCAAATATCGGTATCATTTAAAAAAAAACGGATTAAAATTTTTGTATCATACTGGATCACCGATTTCAGAACAAAAACTTGGTTTAAACGACTTTTAAGTGCCTTGTGACTAATACTTTAGTGAATTAAACGTATTCGTGTTTGATTTAAAAAAAGTGGTATGCGTCAGGTTTTAAGGTATACATAAATGTGGAACGATTTTACAAAAAAGATTGTACATGAAGTACGTACATGTACAAATAGGTGGGGGGTTACAACGATATTTTCAGCTGAGCTACTTACCATCAAAATGTACTGGTGTTGTGTAATTATAACCCGGGTCAACGAATTTAGTAAAACGTTAGTACAAACTGCTCTAAATATATGTATAGCTGTAATTTTTAAACCAAATTGGTAAATAATTTGGGCAGCAAAAGCTTGAACAGACAGTAAGACATGATAAGTATGTAGTCCGTACTTTTTACGTATACTGATTACAATGATAACTGTTATACTTGACGGTGTGTGACTCACACGTATATCACGATTTATTGCAATTGATAAGCTGGTGCTCCTTATACTATAGAAATGACATGTATTCACAAGTGCTGCCAGCGGTTATATGAATTTGTTCCGTTAATTTATCTGCACCCGTGAATCGAACATTTTGGTTTTAGAACTGCAAATTGGGTTACCTTATTTTGAAGCGTTTATAAATGCTACATATGGGGCAACATTTATTTAACTATGTATTTGAATTAACTTTGAGATACTATATGGTCCAGTGACGATATCTTTGTCATAACGAGATATGGGCCAATACACTAAATCCAACTCAATTTGGCCAACTTTTGTTAAGTAGCAAAATTAAGCCAACTTTGGTGAATTGAAAAAAATGGGCTACTTTGGTCAAGTTACTAAAATTGGTCAACTTTGATGTTGTTGCAAAATAGCTTAGAAAGTAGCAATGATCCTGTATAGATCATTGCTTTTTTACGAAGAAACACACCGTACAGCATTGCTGCAACTGTTGCTTTTCTGTGGGTCATTAAGCATGAGATTGTGGATGTTTTACCCATAATGACCCACAAAATCAAATACTCTTTATTGGTCTCAGTTTGACCCTTTGGTAGCTGCGGGAAGCTGGAAGCTAGTGTGAGGATTCCATGAGGAAAACACACTGTTAATTTCACTACACCACCGCTGCGCTTTTCCTCTGGAGCCGTATCCGTCCACAATGCCGCAATGAAAAATGCCGAACTATCAAAATGCCGCAAATCATAACGCCGAATGTCACATTGCCGTGAATCAAATTGCCGTATTCATTATACCGTTTTTCAGAATACCGCGTTTCAATAAGCCGTTTCAGTTTGCCGCATAACATGTGGCCGCGTCGATCAAAATGCCGTTTAAAAAACGCCGCATTGTTCATAGTTTATTGACACATGAAAGAGAGTATAGCTATAGTGACACATGAAGAAAGGCATAGCAATGGTGACACATGAAAGACGGTATAGCAGTAGTGACACATGAAAGAGGGTATAGCAATAGTGACACATGCAAGACGGTATAGCAATAGTGACACATTAAAGACGGTATAGCAATGGTGACACATGAAAGAGGGTATAGCAATAGTGACACATGCAAGACGGTATAGCAATAGTGACACATGCAAGACGGTATAGTAATAGTGACACATTAAAGACGGTATAGCAATGGTGACACATGCAGGACGGTATAGCAATGGTGACACATGCAGGACTGTATAGGTATGGTGACACATGAAAGACGGCATAGCAATGTTGACACATGAGAGACGGTAAATTAATGGTGACACATGAAGCACAGTAAAGGAATATCGAAGCGGCGCGAGCACAGGCGACGAGCGTAGCGAGGGAAGCCGGAGCGCCGCGAGATGGAGCGTAGCGACAGAACCTACCCGAATCTAGTACAGAATATCTTTTTTAAATATCTCACAACGCTCTTTTATGGCTATACCGTCCTACATGTGTCACTTTTGATATACCGTCCTGCATGCGTCACTTTTGCTATACCGTCTTTCATGTGTCACTATTGATATAACGTCTTTCATGTGTCACTATTGCTATACCGTCTTTCATGTGTCGCTATTGCTATACCGATTAACTTATTCGGCAAAGTGAACTGCGGCAATTTGAGCACTGAAGTATTTTGAACGTGTTCATTTCGTGCCACGGCATTATCGTTTTTCGGTATAGTGATTTTGCGGCATAGAAAGTACGGCGTTTCGTTGCCGGCATTGTGATTTTTCGGCAAACCCATCGGTCGGCATTTTGAGTGCGGCATTTTAATTGCGGCATTGTGATTCGGCAATTTGTTTTTTCGGCATTCTGAACGTGACCCTCTGGAGCACCTAGCTACTCTTCACTTATTCCCTGGACGTGTACCATACCTGTACCTAGTGGTGTTGTGGCAGCCGCACCACCGAATATTAAACTGAAAATCCGCCCTTCCGGGTAAAGTTAATTGTTTTCTTTTCAGTGACTTTGGGTCACTCAGTTGTAAATAGTTGAGTTAAATATTGGTTTTAGTTGAAATAAGTTGATCTTTTTTAGTAAAATGTAGTACTTTGTGTCACTGAATAATACTCATTTTCTTCTGGTCCTGTGAAACGAACTGAACAGCATCTTTTGTTTAGAGCGGTTGGGCACTTTGGGCGTTTTAGGCCATCTCAAGTCGACATTGATCATCTAAAATATGCCTCCTTTTCTAACAGATGTGTCATACCTCAAAAACCACTTAGTTCTAGACCAAAGTGTTTTGATCGAGTTCGATTTACAAGACATGATTTGTCCTTTATGAACCACATAAAATGTCCAATAAAATCTCACTTAAGTAAGGGTCAACCAATTTAGCCAATTTTCAGTATTCATTGTGCCTGCTGCAAAATGAACAAGCTACTACAGTCGCATTTCCCATTCCTGATGATGCGCTAGCCTAGTGATGGCGGTGTGAGAACCGACGTGAGGAGACCACAACCCTTTCATGTGTCTAGTAGACACGCAGAGAGCACACCAGCATTTCTTGTGTATTACAGGCAAATGTAATACACCCAGGACTCTCTTCTATATAACAGCGGCTCCTTAACTTTTATATATACTTCTTCCCTGTCCGTATCCAACAGCGTGTGCGGCTGCTCCGGCAGAACCGCCCAATATTGTACTGAAATTCCACCCCTTCTGAGCCAAGTCAATTGTTTTCTTTTTAGTGACTTTCAGTCACGCAGTTGTAAATTGTTGAGTTAATATTGGTTTTACTACTAAACAAATTGATCTCGTTTTAGCAAATTTAATTCCCTCTGTGCCACTGAATAAATCTTATTTTCACTGGTCCTGTGAAACGAACTTAACTGCATCTTCTGTTTGGGGAAGTTGAACACCCTCGGGATTATAGGTCATCCTCGCTCACTAGTGATCATCTAAAATGCTCCAATCTTCAAATGTGCATTTCACTTTTATTTCAATTTTAAATTCTCTAAGTCAACGGATTCACGTAGCCTTAAGATTGGGACAAATTAGTCCCGTTTAGAAAAAAATAAATTATAGATTGTTGTTTACGAAATGTTCAGATTCAGCATACGCAATTATCCGATTATTCCGATATCACAAAATGTTCGATTGCAGATTTGATAAAGGAGATTGGTGCTGCTGCAGTGACTGCAACGGATCACAATTCATAAAATGACGATAAGCGTAGTGTGTACATTTGCTGGCCCGCAAACAGCCCAGTGTGAGTAAATATGTGAGATAAGCTCTATTTTATCAATAAAAAATCTACCAATGACTTATGATTACTATCTAATTATTAGTAGGTGAATACATATACATACATTTGGAATATTTGTAATATAAAAATTTATAACGCTATCCTTAAAAAATAAAGTAGATTGATAGCATGACCTCATACAACTAGAAGGTATGACTAAGCTTGGCTCAGACCTAAAACAAGTCAAGTATTTGGTAATGACTACTTATCATCTCTGTTTTTTTATTTGGACCTTTTATTTATTCTATCATTTTCGGTTCTGCTCACCTTGTAACATTATCTGTATAAATCCTTTTCGGCTCAAATTGGGTAAATAGTTTGAATAATTCATTTACTGGACAAACGCGTACATTAAGATCACAAATTTCTTGAAATAATACTACCGGTGAATATTGAGTGAAACAAAGAAAAAATTGAGATTCAAGCATACTTTTAAGGCAATATTTAATGTGATAAAATGTGCTTCCAAATTTCAGAGTCTTTTAATAAATGAAAAAGAGCGAACGGCTCAACAAAGTTTTCAACTTTCAAATTAGATTTGTGGATCATCAACATGAGTGGTAATATCTATTCAGTTATCAAAACAAATGGCTCAATAGCTTTGATATTTAGCTGTGTTATTTCTTTTAAATAGGAAGAATGCAGAAGGATACACTACTGGGGACACCTGCTCGTGTCGTCTTACCAGAATGGAAATCGGCTACTAAATTTAGAGGAATGTTTAAGTATCCCAACGGTGCGCTGACAATGGAATGTAGCAGCACGGATAGCCAATACCTCATTGCTCGTTACAAGTCTGAAAATGGGTCATGGAACTTCAGAAGCTCAATTTCGGATGACGAAATGTTCAAAGAGCCTGAGGCAAGTGTACAACTTACCCTCAATAAACTTTTTGGATGATTCGATAGTTAATGTATTTAATTTAAAACATGTTTATGCTTAGCTGGAGTTTTTGGTGGCGGATAATGAAAGCGTATGCTGGAAAGCTCTTGAAATGGATAGTCTGCCAAAATATGATCTAACGGTTACTCTAACGGAGAATGGTCGAAAATATAATGCATGGATTGGCAATCATATCAAATTTGGTGTTGGGCTTCTCAAGCGCACTGGTAATAAGCTGACATACATTTGTGGAGAAAATAAGTGTACCGATAACTCCAAAATTACTGTGCTTTGCAACAAAAAGAAATAATTGTAAATGAGAGGTAAATAAATAGAAGTTGGGCGCTGATCTAAAAATTACGAATGACACATCAAGAACGAACAATAAACATATCGTTTTGCACTGTAAATAATGATGGTGTAGGGTCATGGGAGTTTTTTCAATCATTATAAACTTAGCATGTTATGAGAAAACAATGTTTGGCATGTTATTTAATAATTAGTGACTGGGAAGAAAATTATATATTATATTAAAATACAATTGTTATATTGTGATGAGGGAGCTTAGTGCTGCAGCAAATGCAACGGTTTACGATTCATAAGATGATGATAAGTGTATTGATTACATTTGACTATCTGACATATGGTTAACATCCATGAAATTACAGTACCGTATTTGTATTATGAAAATTTATAACTCTGTTTGAGGAAAATACATTAAAGTGATAAAACATAACATATTAAAACGGCCATGTAGACACTATGAGCAAGCATGGCCGTTGTTGTGACTACATCATGCATACAAATCTACATAAACATTTATAAATGACTGTTGGAGCGGAAAATATACATAATTCTTACTCTCATACACTGTAATAACTCTTTGTATTCCCATAAAACGTGCATCCGAATTCTTACAAATTGCACAGGGACGAGAATTTAAGATGTATCTTGTAGCTGCTCTGACCAACTTATTTGCACCAAATTTCACTTGCATTTTGTCTCTGCTGACCTATAACGTCCTTGCTGACCCTAAATGACCCTGTTATAAATGTCTCTGTTGGCCATGATGTGCGACTGTGCCACCTTATGCCCAAATATCTCTCTGGACTGTGTGAAATGCTTTTTTAGTAATATGGCGTTATAATTAACTAAATGTGATTATGGAAATTAGGTAGTTTTATGATGATGATGCGTAATTTGTGAAATAATATGTATATTCAATATTATAGCATGAAACGATGAGAAAAGGTGAATCAGACTTGTTCTTACATTCTACGTTACACTGGTCATTTACATTGTAAAAAGTGGTTTAAAGAACATAATATGCACGTAGTGTGCATGTGCAAAGATTGTATTAAAAGATACATTACGCCAATTATGACCTCGACTGTCTGGATTATAAAATAATTACAATCGCGGATTATACAACACTTTATAAAATTGTGCCTGCTGCCCTTAAACGTCCCTGTGGACTCCTGTCCTTGTTGACCCTAGATATCCGTGTTCACTATAAATGTCAGTGCTGGCTAAAGATGCCCGTGCTGGTCTAAAATTTGCTTGTTTTATCCAGGTTTTGCCCGGTGACGCCAACACCGTTTCCCGTAAGATTTCCGACGTCTTTGGCTTTGTCGTGTCCGTCTATCCGTCCCCTGCGTTTCTTCGAAATTCAACTTTGGTACATAGGTTCACTAGGGGTATGAGATCTAGTCTATTGAATTTTAGCCCAATGGGTATGGGAGTAAAAAGGGTCCACATGCTTTTTTTGAAATTTTTATCATGAAATCTGATATAGATCAAATTGACCAATTATCATCATTACACAATTGGTCAAATATCTACTCCCGGGATATGGGGTAAAACTACATGCTTTATAAATTTAGGCTCCTTATTGTGGAACCTGATACGGTTTCCTGAATTGTGCTTTTGTTTATTTAAACGACTATAAGGCTTACGCAACTTCGGTACTCTGGTTGTAGCGGTTTATTAATCCAGCAGGTCTCCGTTTTCATATCATTCTCTGGACATAACTTTACATACACGTTCGGTTAGGCCACAAAAATATAATTTCTGGGAAAAAACCAGTGACCTCATAAAAGATAAATTTGTACCTCAAAAATACTTCTAAGGTAATATTAATTGCGACAAAATAGCCTTTCAAATTTCAGAACCTTTTGATAGATGGTAAAGAGCGGACAAGTAAACAAAGTTATCAAGTTACAATTTCGATTTAACGATCAGTAACATGACTGGTAGGATTTTTATGCTTGTATGTATGTTTTAGGTAAACAAGTTAGTTGTTGGAGTAAGTATATCTTTGACATTACAGGTAATATAAATGTATTAATTTGGATTTGCAAATAAAAACAAATAAAAATAACATAGCGCATTAAACATTCATTATTATACACTAATTGAAATTACATTTCAGCAAGTAATCCTACAAGATTGTCCATTGTTCTTGGGAGACAAACAAGTAAACACTAACAGCAAAATACATGTTTATCAACTGCTCATCTTGACTACTACTAAGGCTTAATGTTAAAATACAAACTTTTCATCTTATGGGAAATGTAATGGGGCATTTGGCTTTCGTCATTAAAGTCAAATTCATTATTCATGTATTTCGTCACCTGAAATATTCAATGATTTTATATTTATTAGAACAAACTAGTTCATTTTATGTACGCATGACCAAATATTAAGTAAAATATACCTCGGCCAACATCTTCTGAAGCTCCATCTTGTATGCATTGTTCATGAAGACGTAAGTGAAGGCGTACACGTACAAAGAACCAACAAACGAATCTCTGTTGGATTGCTCACCTCGCAGTGTGGAAAAGCATAAAGTGAGGTCTTTCATAAGGTTGATTTCTTCCTGTATAGTTTTTTCGATCCTATGATCTATATGACTTTTATGTATTTGGCACGATTGAAAGATAAATATTTTAGGTGCGCCGTCGAGGTACGCCCCTTTGAACTTAAGGACAAACTCTTTGTACAAGTCAATGCGGGCATGATCCGACATAATTAACTCACCATCCACCCCATGACATCCAACATATACAATGCAGGATTGTGCTACATTCTTTCTACAAAGTTTGTTCAATGTTTTAATTTTTCTGAGCAGTTTGTTTACTATTCCTTTAAAATCCGGTTTACAGATTCTTCCCTCGTGGTGTATCACTTTGTATCCCATTTGACTCCACAATTCTGTCATGTATGTTGTATCGTACTCAGCCCCATGCCTGCGAAATCCAACCTTGTCGTATTCAATGATGTTTATTACTAATGCTAGTCCCATAAATTCTTCTTGTAGGCCGTAGAAATCCTAAAAAAATAATGTTACATTTAATTTTGAATTATTTAAATTATATGAATCATTTGCAAATAAAATTTAATTACAAGTGTATTCTTCCGGAATTTTTTCGGTTTTATAACTTTGACAGTTAATGGTTTCTTATCTTCAATTGCTCGATACTTTTCGTCTGTGCCATCGTCTTTCTTGGCTCTATTTAATATGCCAACCACTTCTGACAATTTTCGATGGTAGAAAATATCCTTAAGAATATTTAGATAGTCGGTTTTTATCGAAACGAGTTGCCAAAATAAAGTCGTTATGTCGTTTGGATTTTGTTTCTGAAAAATATTTTTTTCGCAAATGGTCTCAATACTGCATGACAAACATAGGTCAACTTTTGTGAACACATTACATGTTGAATGTTTATTAATGTAAAAAAAATACCAAAAATTCTCGATCGTGTGTAGTAAAAACGTCTTCTCTCACACATTCATTAATAATATCTGCCATATCAGGAACTTTCTGCCTGCATATTGCGGACAGATATGTAGTTTGCCTAAGAATGTAATTGGCGTACTCCATTTTATTTTTATTCCAAACGTTAAAGTACATTTTTTTCATTCCATAATTTTCAATGACCAACAGTTCATTTGTTTCGTCATCTAATATTTTTTTAACATTTTCTTGCATCTGTTGGTAAAAAACCCTACAACTGTAAATAAATAAAGTAGCGAAATAACTGAATGAAATTAAAAATGTACCTCATCCAACATGCTGATTAAATCCTTGTTATACGCCTCCCGCATAAGTATATCAACCAAGTTGTACAAGAGCCAGCTTCCTATATTGACATTTAATTCTAGGTGACGAATAGGCTCTGACAAATAGCATATTACAGTATTTTGAAAAAACATTTGTAGCCATTTTCTTCCATCGTTTTTCATGGTGGATCCTGGAACCTGAAGTATTATCAACTTTGGCTTGTTTTTGAAATCATCTGCATTCAATTCAAGGGCTAGCCAATTTAGAAGGCCTGAAATAATTGGAACCCTAGTGCCGTTGGACATAATTAACTTTTCATCCTCTCCGTGACATCCAATATATATAATGAAAGACATGCAATGTTCATTTGCATAGACTGTTTCGATAAACTCTTTAATGATTCCTTTAAACATTTCGTGGTTAATTTTTCCATCACGTTGAATAACTTTGTAGCCCATTTTGGTCCACAAATCGCATAAATATATTACATCTTGTTTAGAGCCATGCCGATGCCAACCGCATGTTTCATAATATGCAATATTTATGATAAGAGCTAATCCAATGCCAGGAGATTCTAGCTTATAGTCATCCTACGAAGCAGACACAATAATATTATTAACCTTCAGTTTCTATACTTCTTAAATAGTCGTGCTTACTCACATGTTCATTAAAAGAGCAATCCTCAGTCTTCCTAACTTTAACTTTCAGCGGTTTTAGGTTCTTGATAAACGTGTATTTTTGATCCGAGTTGTCGTCACGGTGAGCTTTTCGCAATATTGAGCTGACAAGTATTTGGTTATTTTTGAAAAATATGTCAATAAGTTTTCTCAGACAGTCCTCTGTATCCATTAAAATATTCCAAAAATTATAATTCCTTTCGATGAAATCCTGTGTTATCTATAACGAATATACGAATTTGGAGTATATTAAGTCTTGTTCAATTTATTAATGAAAAAAGACATACCAGTTCATCCCTCTCATCTTTGGTCAAAACAGATTCTTCCACGCATGCATCTAAAATGCTCTCGTCACAATTTGTAATTTGTCGAAGAGCTGGGAGGTTGCAAAATATATATTTACTGTATTCCATTATAATATTTACACAAATAAAATTTATAAGATGAAGATTTATATTGGTATAAGATGTTTTCCGTAATCGCGGATTAGATTTGTTGGGATGATAAACTGAATAAAGTAAGTTTGGGCTTAACAGCTGCGACTATTCATTTGATTTCGATTATTTTTGATCATGCTAATGCGTCCTAATACTTAAACCGATGTATTAGGAAGCCCTGGTCAAGTTTTCGTCATCAAAACAAATCACACAGCCCACCTATATATTAAATCGAACTGAATACTTTCACTTTTTGAAATTTGAAGGACAATTGAAGTGCAACTTTATACATTATTAACGATATCAATGGTTATAATTTTCATGGTGATTTTTACTTATTTGCTCACCTAAATCTAGATAATTGGAGAGACTATGGTGACTTGATATCCTAATCGTAAAAAAATCAAATAAAATTCAAGTTGATGAAAAACAAGTAAATTTTTCATTGATACGAAAGTAGATACTGATTTATTGTTCAAGTAAACAAACAAGTATTGATGTTATCTAAATGGAAAATTACTGACCTCAAAGCATACGTATCAGCCTTTACCACAAGATATAATATTTTCCCATATGCTTATATACTTGAGTTGGTGTTATCATCAATTTATTGTGATTGATGTGACTGCAAACGAAGAAATTCTCGTACTGTTTTCATGCTATGTATTTTGTGACATTTTCGGTGTCCGGCTTATATCCAGAGTTCAATTTTCAGACTTATACTAATTCATAGAATCTCATACGCATACAGTCCAGTGCTCATAAAAGGACAACTCGAATGAGTGACCAAATCAAATCAATCAAATCATGAGTGGTAAATTTATAGTGATCAAATTCATATACAAACCAACTTATTGAAACTTTTTTCACATTATGAATTCATTCTAAGAAACTGTTCTGTACAAAAATGTTTTTTATTCTGTAGAATGCTCTCTGCAAGGAGGATTTATGTAAGTTGGTTGTATGAGAATGGGTGCACCATTGTAATTGGTTGTATGTGTATCAGACGAGTGCAGGTAAGGTCGTATGCGAATCGACTTTCTGCAAATTAGCCTAGAATCGACGTTTTCATGTTTGTCGACCAAAAATCAAGAAAGAAAAACATTGAATATTTTTAAGGACTACCTTGAAGATAATAAAGGCAAGGTGAACATTAAAGCGTAAAATATTTTATTTATTTTGACCCCATCTTGAATAGATGTGTGTCATTGAAGTGTTTCAGTAATTTGAACTTTACTGACGCCTTGCTGGTAGTACATTAAAGTATAATTTTTCCATATCAAGTTCCCGAAAATGGTTATATCTTTCATTGATGCCCTGGGATTCCAATATTTTGTACAATGTCCGTGCAACCTTTTTATTACAAAAAAACGGTTAGAAATCATCAACAAATTTGTTTGCAAATAAATGTTTGGAAATACCTTTTTTAACACATCTGAAAAACTTGATCGATACGCTTCACGCATAACTACATCTGTAAATACATACACGAAATAGGACCCTAACGACACATCCTTAAATGATGAAACGCATAGAGTCGTGTCTTTTATTTTGACACGTTCCTGGTCCCTATCGTCTTGGAGGACATGATCACATGACTGAATAATAAATATTTTTGGTTTGCCCAGTAAGTGATCTTTTTCAAATTGACAAACAAAATCGGAATAAAGATTTAATTTGCTCGTGTCAGAAAATACTAGTTTGCCAAGCTCCCCATGACAACCAATAAAAACAACGCAAGATTCAAAGTGTTTGAGATGTCTAAATTTCTCACAAAATGACTCAACAATTTGATTGATGTCTTCTTTCGTGTATCTCCCCTCATACTGTAATATTTTGTAGCCCAGTTGTTCCCATAACTCGCACATATATATAGAATCCTGCTCAGTCTGGTTTCGATTTTCCAAAGGTTCATCATACAAAGTAACATTGATGATTAAAGCTAGGCCAATAAAGTACGGGTTAAGGTTGTAGCCGTCCTAAAATATCAAATAGCTGAAGTAAATATGTTATCACAATTCGTTAAATTATTTATGAAAAAATTAATTTACGTCATGATGCGATATTTCTTCCGTTGGTCTGATAACACTGACAGGATAGGTTTTCAAGTCTTTTAAGAAGGTGTAGCCTTTACTTGCCGGAAATAGTTTTGAAAAAATATTAACTACATCCTGTTGGTTGAGACCTTCAAATATCTTGTGCAGAGCACTCACTTGTATGTTTTTATGTTTGAGTAGTCCCCAGAGCTCTGAATTTCTCTTGCCTTTTACTTCCACAGAATTCTGGAGCAAAAGTTAATTAAAAATTTGTTAAAAATGCTTTGAACAAACGTCACCTGCAAAATACTGATGAAATTTCCCTTACGAGAGAGGAAACCTCATAGTCAAACAAAATATCGGCTTGTCGTAATGCTTCCAATAAAATTTCATCACAATTCGTCTTTTTCTTCAGTTCCCCAATATTTTCCTCAATAAACTTACTAAGATCCATCTTGTGTAACGTATTTTTTTAGGATAAGTGAAACCAACTTATTGTTTTCAACGTTGTTATCAGTATGTCCTCTGTCCCTGTCAAGCATTTCGTTCATGGGAACGACGCACATCACTTGAAATTAATTACATATCATGGAAAGCATGATAATAGTAACAACAGATGGTTTCATGCAGTAAACATATCCAATTGAATAATGTAGTTTCATACTTCGACATTGTATTCACCATCAGACGGTCGGGTTATTGAGTTTATGATATATCAGAGTGGTACATACAAATATCAGCATAACCGACTAAGCTCAAACAAGTCATGTGAAACCATGAAGATAACGCGTAGATGCTTAAGAACACAAATTGTTGTTAATAGAAAATTGTTATGTGTCATGACTTCACATATTTTCACAAAAGTTGATGCACACTCAAATTAGTTTTGCACATAAACCAACATGTGAACTCTTCTGAACTACTGACCCCAGGGGGTTTGACCCTGACCCTTGACAAAAATTGATCTAGTTTAAATCCTAAATCGAATGGTGCAATATTTTTTTACTGATTAAAAAGGCATGTAACCATTAATTGACCGTTACCACTGTACAGGAAAGCAGATAAAGTGGAAAATCTATAGCGATGAAGCTTTTGACCTAAGGTGTCTGTGTGCAAAGTTTGCAAAAAATCGGTTCGAATGTATCGGACAGACAGACAAGCAAACCAATCATATAACTACGATTAACCTGGACTCATCGTCATGAAAAATGCACTTTTTACCAATATATGGAGTACAATTTACAATTATTTTATGGAAAGATAATATTACTAGCAAAAGTCGGCGTAAAATAATTATAATTCAGGGAACATGATCTACCCAACGTGGATTATGAAGCATGGTTCATTAAGAAACTGTTATTTCTAAGTGCACTAGTTTTTAAGAGCACAACTAGCCTGCAATTTTTTGCTTGATATTGCTGTGCTGCATCATTTCCGTTTTTGTGATAAAAGCTTGCATATAAAACGCAAAATAACACAATTCCGTAAAATGGGCAATTAATAAACTCCAAAATTATTTGGACCTATATAACATCCATAACTAATCTATAAAGTCATAACCAAAAGCGGAGAAAAGTACTTAATAATTCGGACAAGCTAACGGTAAGGTAAAGTTGTTAATCAAGATGTTATACAACATCAGCAGACTGCGAAAATAATAAGCATATTGGACCCATGTCATATCAAATTTACAATTGTCGATGCCACACTCGTTTCCCAATTAAAAAGTTAGCACTGGATGATTCAAGTTTTACAGCCACTAATAACATATTTAACCATATTGACTTTGAATAGTTAATAGAGATAAGGCCTATATTCTCATATAATACGTCACAGGCTGTTTAGCTCGCATTTTGACTAAAGGCTGATTTGTAATATTTTTTTGTTCCATAACCACTGTATAAACTCTGCTCCAAATCAACCCAAATATTTCATGTAATTGTGCTCTCAAATTTGAGTTTCTGATTAGGTCACAATGTCAATAAAGTGATAGGAAGATAATTCAAGTGCAAACAATGCCATGCAATTAAGTCAACACTAGCTCATGCTCATATGTCAGTGATAACATATATTTGAATACTTTTATATCCAACTGAGCGCTTTTCCAACATTTTACGTGTTACAAGTCCGTAAAATTATGTATTCATACATATATCCATGCATGGATATGATTTATGTAGTGAATTTATTGTAAACCATCAACTTATATCACAAAAACTGAAACGTACAAAGTTAACCTCAAGAAGTTAATACGAATATTGAAACTGACGCTTTCTGGTGCACACGGCATATTTCTATTGGATGTTGAGGTAGCGTCAAATCAATGAACCTCTGCAATCCAGGTGATTATGCGAACAGTGTAATCAAAATTTCTACACTCTAGGGTCCCCATAGTCAATACAATTTTGAAGGTAATACTGGGAGTGTCACCTGTCGGAAACCAAATAAATGTCATAATGACATTGGTTCTTTCTTTCTGAGATAGATGTTATTGGTTTTACATTAGATAGTTATTGACGTAGTTTTTTGCGTTGTGTACAATGATATTCGATCAGGCTTTGTGAGAACTTTATCGGATACCCACATGCCTCCAATTCTCGTTCAAGTGAGCTCACACATTTCCGAAACGCTGATAACGAGTCAAATAGTATGCATATCATAGACACTACAAGTAAATCAAGCAAAAGTTATTCCATTCATGTATACATTTAGTATGGTGAACTCAATCAGAATGCATTCACTCAAAACTCAAGGTCAGTGTGTTTCGTCAACATGCTACCATTGAATTATGAAACTTTTTTTCACGGTATACAATACAAACCTGAAAGTTCAACTAATAAAATTGTTGTCATTTAAAAAAGAAATATTTAGGAAACGTTAAAATAAAACTGCTACCCTATTTATTTATTGAAGTTTGTATGTATTTTTAGCACCACGGGATTTATTAACTTAAGTATTTATACATCCTTTAAATCAAGCTATACTTTCACCGGTCGAACTGAGTCCTAGAAAGATTCTAGTAGCATGTGGAGCCCATCAGATTACACAAAACGATTATAATTTTGACTGTTCCTTAAATTCATTATAAATTGTACGTTAATTGAAATACCGATTATTAAGTATCAGTATATTGATACTTACTGAACTCACTTCGGATGTCTGTCCGGCCGTCCGTCTGTCCGAGCGATAACTCGGGAACGCTTTCACTAATTGACCCCAAATTTGGTATGTAGGTCAGTAAGGGCAAGGCTGCAATTGATTTTCAGCCCCCTGGGTCAAACCCCAAGGTCAGAGGTCGACCCCACACTTAATCCCAGATGACCCCACACATGACCCTAAATGACCCCACACATGACCCTAAATGACCCCACACATGACCCTAAATGACCCCACA